>CM076678.1:9714131-9961631 GCA_038501925.1 Xenopus petersii | reverse complement strand
TGGGACAAGAGCTGCGACATCCCAACTTTCCACATTAATGGCCCCGGCTGTTCATGTCAATGCCTGTCACCGGAGAGCTAGCACTTTGTTCAATAAGCACCGGTTACTGGCTTGAGCCATTACCCATTCCATTGTTCTGCGCTTTAAAGGGTTGGTTCGTCTTTACGTTAACTTTTAGTATATTATAGAATGGCTAATTCTAAGCAACTTTTCAATTGGTCCTCGTTATTTATTATTTATAGTTTTTTAATTATTTGCCTTCTTCTTCTGACTCTTTCCAGCTTTCAAATGGGGGGTCACTGACCCCATCTAAAAAACAAATGGTCTGTAAGGCTACAAATGTAATGTTATTGCTACTTTTTATTACTCATCATTCAGGCCTCCCCTATTCATATTCCAGTCTCTTATTCAAATCAATGCATGGTTGCTAGGGTCATTTGATTTCTAGCAACCAGATAAGTAATATTCTGAGACAATTTGCAATTGGTCTTCATTTTTTATTACCTATTATTTTGCTTTTTGTTCAGAAGCTCTCCAGTTTGCAATTTCGGCAGTTAGCTAGTTGCCAGGGTCCACATTGCATTAGCAACCATGCATTGATTTGAATGAGAGACTGATATAGGGATAGGAGAGGGCCTGAATAGAAACACAAGTTATAAAAAGTAACAATAGAATTGTAACCTCACACTAGCAATTGTTTTCAAAGCTGGAAAGAGTCAGAAGTAGGCAAATCATTTAAAAAAACAATATATATATATATATATATATAAATAAAGATAGAATTGCAAAAATAATAAAAATGACTGAGCAAAGATAATTAGAAATTAAATTAACTTTTAGTATGATGGAGAGAGTGATATTCACAATTTGCAATTGCTTTTCATTTTTTTTTTTTAGAATTTGAGTTATTTAGCGTTTTATTTAGCAGCTCTCCAGTTTGCAGTTTCAGCCATCTGGTTGCTAGGGTCCAAATGACCTTAGCAACCATGCATTCATTTGAATAATAGACAGGAGAGGGTGTGAATAGAAAGATGAGTAATAAAAAGTAGCAACAACAATACATTTGTAGCCTTATAGAGCATTTGTTTTGTTTTTTTAGATGGGGTC
Organism: Xenopus petersii; assembly: GCA_038501925.1. Classification (NCBI taxonomy): domain Eukaryota; kingdom Metazoa; phylum Chordata; class Amphibia; order Anura; family Pipidae; genus Xenopus; species Xenopus petersii. The sequence goes on along the minus strand of CM076678.1, from coordinate 9,960,524 downwards.
AGTGACCCCCCATTTTGAATTAGCCCTTCTCTATCATATTAAAAGTTAACTGAAAGGTGAACCCCTTTAAATTACCATAATATAAAACCCCTTTGGTGGATGAAGTCCTATTGTGTTTTTTGTTTTACAATAAAGATAGAATTGGCAGCTCAATAACATACTAAAAGGTGAACCAAAGTTACATGGTTTTAAGGGCTGGGATTTGGTCTGGCACAGGCATCACTTCTTAGAGCATGCTGGGAGTTGTAGTTCAGGGACGAGACTCTGTTATGGCACCAGGGCCCAATTCTCTGGTTCCTCCCTGAGTCACTCACATCCTATTCAGAGACCCCGTGGCCCTGGTTCGTGTGACTAGGAGCATGTGCTTATGGGAGGGCAGGACTGGCTATTAGATTCCTCTGTAGCCCCATTACAGCAGCGGGAGGTGTTGGGCCCCGGCCTGGGAAGTGAAATTGCTTCAACTGTCCGAGTGTGTGTGTATAGGAGTCATTCCTGCAGTTTTCTCTTTATTACAAGAGCCACGTCTGATCCTGGCCCACCTTATACACAACTGCTCACATTCCTGACACTTTTCATTTCTCTTTTGGGCATAAATGCAGCCACAAAGCACCTTTAATTAAATATTAAATATTGTGCTTAGTACAGGGAATACCTATGCTGCCATAGTTTTATGGGATCTCTCTGTACAGACTATGAGCAAACATAGGGACTGTTCCTGCTGAATTGTGCTTAGTACAGGAGAATACCTTTGCTGCCATAGTTTTATGGGATCTCTCTGTACAGACTATGAGCAAACTTAGGGACTGTTCCTGCTGAATTGTGCTTAGTACAGGGGAATACCTTTGCTGCCATAGTTTTATGGGATCTCTCTGTACAGGCTACGAGGAAACATAGGGACTGTTCCTGCTGAATTGTGCTTAGTACAGGGGAATACCTATGCTGCCATAGTTTTATGGGATCTCTCTGTACAGACTATGAGCAAACTTAGGGGGCTGTTCCTGCTGAATTGTGCTTAGTACAGGGAATACCTATGCTGCCATAGTTTTATGGGATCTCTCTGTACAGGCTATGAGCAAAGTAAGGGGGCTGTTCCTGCTGAATTGTGCTTAGTACAGGGGAATACCTTTGCTGCCATAGTTTTATGGGATATCTCTAAGTACAGACTATGAGCAAACTTAGGGGACTGTTCCTGCTGAATTGTGCTTAGTACAGGGAATACCTATGCTGCCATAGTTTTATGGGATCTCTCTGGACAGGCTATAAACAATATTGGGGGCAGTTCCTGCTGAATTGTGCTTAGTACAGAGGAATACCTACATTTCTACGTAGAGTATGAGCAAAAGGCTTGAGCTACTCCTGTGTAATTCCAGCTGCTTCTGGTCAGAACCCTCTGGGCCCGAGGAGACCAAACCTTTCTTCTATCCCTTTCCCGAACCCAAACCAGTTCTTTAAAAGCTAAATAAACACAGTATTTCGGGTCATTACAGCTATGTAAACCATTTAGGTTCTGTTTGGTTTGTCATTTTCGCCCAGAAAGCCGCATGTCAGATCACTGGGTGTATTTACTACATAAGGGCAAGTTAATACAGGAGAAGCCTGTTTGTTCCGCCACTGCACAGACAGCAGGGCAAATTCCTGTCGTGTCTATAGAATTCACGTGGACAGACAGAATGATTATTAACACTCTGGTGGCACCAGGTATGGAACATGGAATTCTGGCCAGAACTGCCCAAGCAAGAAGGGCACCCCAGAGCCTCTGCACTAGAACAATTGAACAGAGGGAATAACATGCCCAAAATGCACCTTTAAGGCTGGTGGTACGTGGGATTTAGAAGCAATAAAGCCACGTCTGCTTCCTCCCATTGACTTGATTTGGAAATACCCAACAGCGCCCCCCACTGGCTGGGAGCTCCAATCAGACACCACCCTGACCCATTACTTGCTAGTTGTAATGAACTCTGTAAGTGGGTCACCTACAAGTTGACTGTTATACAATGGCTAATTCTAAGCAACTTTTCCATTGGCCTTCATTTTTACTTTTTAATAGCTTTTGAATAATTTGCCTTCTACTTCTGGCTCTTTCCAGCTTTCAAATGGGAGTCACTGACTAAAAAACAAACGCTCTCTAAGGCCACAAATATATTCATATTGCTACTTTTTATTACTCATCTTCATATTTAGGCCCCTCTCCTATTCATATTCCAGTCTCTTATTCAAATCAATGCATGGTTGCTAGGGTCATTTGTACCCTAGCAACGAGATGGCTGAAATTACAAACTGGAGAGCCGCTGAATAAAAAGCTAAATAACTCAAGAAACACAAATTATAAAAATATTAAAACCAATTACAAATTGTCTCCGAATATCACTCTCTACATCATACTAAAATTTCATTTGAAGGTGAACAACCCCTTTAAATGCGAAAATACATACCCCGTAGGCGTTAAATACAGTCACATGGGGGCCCTGAGCCCCTTTTTGTTCTGAGCAGGGCCCTGTATCGTTATGTATGTCATATATATACCCTTCTGTTGTACAGAGCTGCAGCATATGTTGGTGCTTTATTTAGACTTACCCCACTTTGCATGAGTCGCGGCCCCTCCTGGACACTAAGGAGCATATTTATCAAGGGTTGAATCTCGAATTGAAAAAAACTTTAGAAATCCTAATTCAAAAAGACCAACCGAAATAAAGTGAATTTTTTTATTTTGGTCCAATAGATCAGTTTTCGATCGAATAGGTCCGTACTCGGCCGAATTCGAATCGCTCGAAACGAAGGAATAGTGCATTCGATCGCAGTCGATTCAAAGTTTTTCCCAACAATTGTCCACCAATTGACTCCAAATAGGTTCTAGAAGGTCCCCCATAGGCTAAAACACCAATTCGGCAGGTTTTAGATGGCGAATGGTCGAGGTCGACAGTACATGATAGATTTCGATATTCTAATTTTCGTTTTTTTTACAAATTCTAATTAAATTCGGACTATTCCCTAGTCAAAGTACACAAAAAATTAGCTCGAAATTCTAATTTTTTTCATTCGAAAATTCAACTTGACCTTTGATAAATCTGCCCCTAACTCTGGCCTTGCTGCTGCCTCACCAAACTCACTGGAGGCCATTTCTCAACACTGGGCAAATTGGCCCATGGGCAGTAACCCATGGCAACCAATCAAATTGCTGCATTCATTGTTCTACTAGCAGTTGGCTTCAGTGTCAGACTGGCCCATCGGGATACCAGGAAAACTCCCGGTGGGCCCAGGCGTCAGGGGGCCCTTGTGCTGCTAAACTTTTGGCTTATTTCATGGCCAAAGAGGCTAAATAGATGGAATAATATATTATATTATGTAAAGAATAGAGACTAGGAGAATAGAGGTGGAGTGAGGAGAAGAATAATAATAGAACTGAGAGTGGGCCCCTGGTCTAAGGTTTTTGGGTGGGCCCCTGGTGTCCCAGTCCAACACTGGTTGGCTTCAAAAAGCTAATCACTGATTGGTTGCTATAGGTAACTGGCCATTAGCAAATTTGCCCAGTGTTGATAAATGAGCCCTACTGGCTCTTATTAGGGATGCACCGAATCCACTATTTTGGATTTGGCCGAACCCCCGAATCCTTCGTGAAAGATTCGGCCGAATTGCCCTCCCCGCCCCTAATTTGCATATGCAAATTAGGCTTCGGATTCGGTTCGGCCGGGCAGAAGGATTCGGCCGAATCCGAATCCTGCTGAAAAAGGCCGAATCCTGGCTGAATCCCGAACCGAATCCTGGATTCGGTGCATCCCTAGCTCTTATTAAAATGAATGCGTGGTTGCTAAGGTCATTTGGATCCTAGCAACCAGATGGCTGAAACGGCAAACTGGAGAGTCGCTAAATAAAAAGCTAAATAACTCAAAAACAACAAATGATAGGAAATTAAAACCAATTACAAATTGTCTGCAAATATCACTCTCTCCATCATGTGGAAAACCCCCTTTAATAAAAAACAGATTTATTGATAAATAGTTGGAGTACCACATTTTACCGCTGTTGGCCGCAGTCAATGTTCTTCAATAGGGTCACAATGGATCAGCGCTGTCATCCTATAGGTTTGTCTCACAGCGACCCCTCTGCCTGATCAACTGGCACACCATGGCTTAACCAGGTCTCCTCCAATTAGAAATGCCCAGGAAAATTCCTAAACGGGAATGGTAAATAAACACTTTGGGCCCTGCTGGTCCTCCCATTAATCAGCCCAACTCCTTTTGCCTTGAGCCACAGGGAAGTCCATTTCATTATGCAGGATAAATAGAAACATATGATTTAAATTTGCAGTTAAAAAAAGAAACAACCCTCTATTGGGAGCCACATGGAACCCCTCCTTTCTCTTTGATAAACAATATCCACGGCTGGAGGTGTGTGAGAGACTGGGCATTATTCTACACATTTATTAACAAAATAAAATTAGAATTTCGGTGATGCCTGTGCTGGAATGAGTTGGGAGCATGGGGTTTCATGGCTGCAGCAGGGAAGGGGTTAAAGCAGACAAGAATTTCTCAATGAGACTTTTATTGCTGACAGATAACATAACAAGCCTTTGTCCCACTTCCCCAGGCAGCTCAGAGCCATGCTGGCTTTTATGAATGGCTGGAATTTGGGGCAAGCCCATTGGCTGAGCTATTTGTAGCACCGACAAATGGGAAGTGCCGGTCGCACCTCTGCACCTCAACCTTGGCTGATAGAGAATCTGACTCTCGTTAGCATAACAAGCCCCTCTAATCATCTCTGAACACAAAAAAGCCACTTACAATGCCCCCCCCCCTTCCTCCCCAGGGCATTCCAGTGTCAGACCCACAACATACTCATTCCCTGCTAAAGGCTCACAGCTAACTGGCCCTAAGGCTGCGTACACATGGACGTTCACATTTCTGAGCTGCGCCTTGAATGAATGAAATATTCAGAAACATTGGAATTCTCTGTATAATTGATTGGGCAGTGTGGGGGGGAGGGAGGTGTTTTTTGGGGGGTTGCCTCTGACTCAAGGGGTCTCTGTATGGTGCCCCCATTATCAGGTAGGGACCATATCATCACTTGGATGAGGTTCTCCAATCATTGGCTTACAAGGCATGTAAGAGTATGGAGAGTTTAAGGGCAGAGACACGCTGCTATTTAGGGAGATTAGTCGCCCTGGCCACAAACTGCTTCTACTTCGGGCGACTAATCTCCCAGAACTGCCTTCCCGCGGGCTAGAATGTAAATCACCGGCAGAATGGCACTCGGAATGCTTTGGCTTTCCAAAGTCATACATAGTTTCCTTGTGAGGGCAGAGACACGGACTACTAATTCTGGAGATTAGTCACCCAGCGACAAATCGATTCTTCTTCGGGCGACTAATCTCCCCGAACTGCCTTCCCACGGGCTAGAATGTAAATCGCCGGTGGGATGGCACTCAGATCGCTTAGGCTTTCCAAAGTCGCCCGAAGTTTCCTCATGAGGGCAGAGACACACGCTGCTATTTCAGGAGATTAGTTGCCCAGCAACAAATCGCTTCTTCTTCGGACGACTAATCTCCCCAAACTGCCTTCCCACGGGCTAGAATGGCACTCAGATTGCTTAGGCTTTCCAAAGTCGCCCGAAGTTTCCTCATGAGGGCAGAGACACACGCTGCTATTTCGGGAGATTAGTTGCCCAGCGAAAAAATCGCTTCTTCGGGCGACTATTCTCCCCGAACTGTCTTCCTGACGGCTAAAATGTAAATCGCCGGCAGGAAGGCACTTGGAACCCTTTCAGCTTTCCGAAGTCGCCTGTAGTTTCCTCGTGAGGCAACTTTGGAAAACAAAGCGTTCCAAGTGCCATCCTGCCGGTGATTTACATTTTAGGCAATTCAGGGAGATTAGTCGCCAGACAAAAAAGAAACGATTTGTCGCTGGGCGACTAATCTCCCGAAATAGCAGCGTATGTCTCTGCCCTAAAGGGGGTGTTCACCTTTATTTTGGCTTTTAGTATGACGTAGAGAATGGTATTCTGAGACAATTGGTTCGAGAAGGATTCGGGGGTTCGGCCGAATCCAAAATAGTAGATTCGGTTCATCCCTAATAACAATACATTTGTAGCCTTATAGAGCATTTGTTTTTTAGATGGGGTCAGTGACCCCCCCCCTTTGAAATCTGGAAAGAGTCAGAAGAAGGCAAATCATTTAAAAACTATCAAAAATAAATAATGAAGACCAATTGAAAAAGTTGCTTAGAAGTGGGCATTAACATATTAAATGTTAACTTAAAGGTGAAACACCCCTATAAACATGTAGGTACAAGCTCAGGCTACATTCCCGGGGGGTTCCAGGCTTAACGTGCCTATGTTTGGGGTACAGGCCTGCCTGGGAGAGCCGTGCAGCTGACTCCAGTCCCAGTGGAATATCAGGCACCCGTCTGGATATTATTCTGCTGAGATAAGAAGCCACGGAATGCTGGTTTTGGCACTGGAGCTTGCCAGCATTCTCCCAGGGTTATAATTACCAGGCTTTGCCATTTCTCTACCAGCGGAATTCATTTTCACTGAAATGTTTGGGTTGAAGTGGCCAACGTTCCTAAGCCCCAAGTCCTGGCCGGGTTCCTGTGCCATCTCTCTCTGTCCTGTGGTTGATATTCATCCCTGTCTCTTATGCATCACGTGGTGTCGGCTTTAAAGCCTTTATCAAAAATGTCTTTAGTGTGTCCAAGCAGGGTAATTGCCCGTGCCTCATATATAGTTATACACAGCAATAGATTATTTAGCCTTACTTTGTTATTAGCTGCCTGCAGCAGCACTATGTCTGTCCTCTTAGGGTTTGCCTACCTCCCCAAAACTAAAAGTGACCCCTAGTTATGGCCTCTATGGGTTAACGAGGCAACTTTGGGCGACTATTGAAAACGCATCGCCGCGTGTGCATTAGCGCAGGCGACTTTTCATTATAGCCTATGGGGAAAAACGCTGAGGCAGTTCGGGGAGATAGTCGCTCAAAAGATGAGGCGATTAGTAGCCAGGCAACAAAATCTCCCCGAATCTCCTCGTGTGGACTAGCCCTTAGGGCAGGGACAGACGAGAAGATTTGGGGAGATGTAGTCGCCTGGCAACAAATCGGCTCTTCTTCGGGCGACTAATCTCTCTAAACTGCCTCCCCATCGGCTAGAATCGAAATCGCTGATGGGATGGCACTCGGAGCACTTAGTTTTTGGAAGTCGCCCAAAGTTGCCTCACAAAGAAAATTCGGAAGACTAACGAGGCAAATTTGGGCAATTGAAAACGCATTGTCGCGTGTACATTAGCGCAGGCGACTTTTCATTCAAGCCTATGGGAAAAACGCTGAGGCAGTTTGGGGAAATAGTCGCTCAAAAGACGAGGTGATTAGTCGCCAGGCGAAAAAATCTCCCCAAATCTCCTTGGGTGGCCTTACCCTAAATATGTTACAGAATGGCCAATTCTAAGCAACATTTCAATTGGTCTTCATTATTTATTTTTATCTATACACCTCAGATCCTTAGCATTCTGGATAATAGATCCCAAACCAGTACAGGGTTCTGTATTATACTTGATCCAAACTAAGATATAATGAATCTCTATTGGAAATAAAACCAGCCTATTGGGTTTATTTAACGTTTACATGATTTTCTAGTAGACTTAAGGTAGGAAGATCCAAATCATGGAAAGATACGTTATCCGGAAAAACCCGGGTCCAAAGTATTCTGGATAACAGGTCCCGTACCTGTATTATTGAATGGCTAATTATAAGCAACATTTCAGATGACCTTCATTTTTTTCTGTTTTAGGGTAGAACTACATGAGCGATTATACCTTATATCCGTTCCGATGCGCTGAGATGAATCGCAGGTGTCACGTCGGTTGCGCCGAATCTAAGGTAAGTAATAGGAATGTCGGACGTTGTTGATGTGTGCATCCAACACAACTTTCGGATGCGAACGCTGCATGTTGCGTATTTATCCGACAGTCATGTCGGATACTCGCAGCGACAGTGTCCTACATTCCTATTACCTTCCGACGTGACACCTGCGATTCATCTCAGCGCATTGTATCGCAGGTAAAATCATTTGTGTCGTTTTTTAATTATTTACCTCTACTGACACTTTCCGCCTTTCAACTAGGGGTCACTGACCCCATCTAAAAAACAAATGCTCTGTAAGGCTACAAATGTATTGTTATTGCTACTTTTTATCACCCACCTTTCTATTCAGGCCTCTCCTATTCATATTCCAGTCTCTTATTCCAATCAATGCATGGTTGCTATGGTTATTAGGACCCTAGCAACCAGATGGCTGAAATTACAAACGCTAGAGCTGCTGAAAAAAAAGCTAAATAAGTCAAAAACCACAAAAATGAAAACCAACTGCAAATTGTCTGAGAATATCCCTCTCTACATCATAATAAAAGCTAATTTAAAGGTGAAGAACTCCTTTAATATGTATTTTCTTTATATACATACAAAAAAAAGATCAAAAGATTATTTTTCATTGTTAAATTAAATATTCTTAGCATTTTTAACTCTTTTGGTTTTTACATAAGAATATTTTTTTTTACAGTAGAAAAAACAAATTTTTAATAATATATTTCTATAGTTTATTTGTGAATTTCCCCCAGCAAGTTCTGTTGACGTTCCCACGATGAAAACAAGATCTGTGACTGTAAAATAAACAGTGATTTGCATATAGGTATCTATTATTCCTTCTCATTTCAGGAGAAAGCGTCTGATTTGGGGGGATGACGTGGATAAACACAGAGGGCTCAGTAATCCAAAAATTAAAGTGAACTTAAATGCGTTTGTTCTCGGGACCACCAGCGATCACTCCCAATCTGGGAAACAGCTGGATTGGCTGCAAAATGCAAACTCCTTTAAAGACTGAGAGCTCCACTTAATCATGTCTGCTAATTGTATTTCCATGATAATTACATATTTGAATGCGCCGGCTATTTCCTGGGCTCAATTACTGGCGGTTCTTTTCTGAACTGAATTTTTTGCCTGCCTCCAGGAGATCTCTGTGGCAAATTTGAAAAATGTTTTGTTTTTGGGTTTTATACTAAGATCATGCTCCAGGTATAGTATTTGCAAATAAGAGGGATAAAACGGTTACATTACTGAGAGTTTTGCTGTGGAATTTAGAACTTATGCTCTCCCCTGAGAATTCCTCTTGAGTATTTAATTGTGCTTAGTTTTCAGGAATAACTATGTAAGCATATATTTATAGTATCTCTATGTACAGGCAGTATAAGGGCTTGACTAATTACTGTGGGATAGCAGGTATAGTAGGGAGAGATGGTGCCTATAGTAACAGTGGATAATAGTCTCTGGGAAGGGAGTGTGACTGTGGGATAGCAGGTATAGTAGGGAGAGATGGTGCCTATAGTAACAGTGGATAATAGTCTCTGGGAAGGGAGTGTGACTGTGGGATAGCAGGTATAGTAGGGAGAGATGGTGCCTATAGTAACAGTGGATAATAGTCTCTGGGAAGGGAGTGTGGCTGTGGGATAGCAGGTATAGTAGGGAGAGATGGTGCCTATAGTAACAGTGGATAATAATCTCTGGGAAGGGAGTGTGACTGTGGGATTGCAGGTATAGTAGGGAGAGATGGTGCCTATAGTAACAGTGGATAATAGTCTCTGGGAAGGGAGTGTGACTGTGGGATAGCAGGTATAGTAGGGAGAGATGGTGCCTATAGTAACAGTGGGATAATAGTCTCTGGGAAGGGAGTGTGACTGTAGGATAGCAGGTATAGTAGGGAGAGATGGTGCCTATAGTAACAGTGGATAATAATCTCTGGGAAGGGAGTGTGACTGTGGGATAGCAGGTATAGTAGGGAGAGATGGTGTCTATAGTAACAGTGGATAATAGTCTCTGGGAAGGGAGTGTGACTGTGGGATAGCAGGTATAGTAGGGAGAGATGGTGCCTATAGTAACAGTGGATAATAGTCTCTGGGAAGGGAGTGTGACTGTGGGATAGCAGGTATAGTAATGAAAGATAGTGCCTATAGTAGTACTTATAATGAATTCACAAGTGATGAAATCCGATGGAGCCATTAAATTGAGTTAGCATATACAGAGCATGTAGGTGAGTGGAGAACACCAAGAGATTTACTTTAAAGCCATAGAGCTACTATACCCTTACTTTGTTCTCCAGCAGCTCTTTAAGGTAAATAATTGGTTTATATATACAGTATCTACATACTTCAAGTTTAGCTCTTGTTTAATGGCCCATAAAATGAGCTGATTATCCTCGCAGTCATCAAAAGAATCGTAATTACAGGATGCAAACAGCTGTATTTAGTATTTAGGTATCTGAAGGACAGATACAGAAAATCTGCTTTAAGATTTTAGGTAAATTATGGGAAGACACAGATTAGAAATGGAATACAGAAGTGGGTATACAAGGGTGAGTCTGGGCCAGTGGGTGCCTGAAGGTCCTCTGTGGGTATCTCATTGGGTGCTAGGGGCATCATACAAAGTTCTTCAGTGATGGGCAGTGTGAGGTTCATCTGAACCTTTGCTAACCGGGTCACACTTTAGGGTCCTGAACATTGATTTCAACAATAGATCACATAGAGGGGCAGATGTGGCCCTTGGTTGACAGAATTTTCCATCTGAGCAAATGCCCTCCCAACATCTTTAGACAAGCCAAACCCTACATCTGTAGCTGGAGTGATGGCCCTTGGCAGATATCCAAGACTGACCTTGATGTATTAACCCCAATGTTGGTTCTTAAAGCAATATAGCTCAATAAAACATTTCTCCGTTGTGAGCCCAAGAGGGTCCTGGCTGCTTTGTGGTATTTAACCTATGTCCCCAAGTATTGAGATTTTTTTTAATCAAAGGATCTGATTCTGGGGTCCAACTTGCTTTCACCCCCACCTCCACCCACATTTCCTTTTCTTAAGCAAAGGGTATTCAGCAGGCCAAGTCTCCGGAGTGAAGGGTTATCTGCATTCTGGCCTAATCAGCCTCACATTGTGAGTAGTTGAACTGGAAGGCTTATTTTGCCCCGCAGTGAGGTGTTGATTAATCACACAGCTCTCAAGGAGAAGAATAGCTATATTCTTGGGCAATGTCAAGCAGGGATGGTAAATAACACACCAAAGGCTAATTCCAGTCCTGGGGACAAAAGAGACTAATGAATCTGCAAGACAAAGGTAAGACAAGGCTTTTGCTAAGGTGATGGCAGCGGAGAACAACGACCCACGTGTTGCTCTTGGGGGTGGAAAGAGATGAATTGGCTGGTCTACCTTTCAAAGGGCTGCAGGGCTTTTCTTGGTGGGTTCAAGCCCACCTTGAATGTGAACCAGACGGGGGGCCTATTGTCTAGACGGAGTGTGAAAATGCTGCCAGTACTGAACCTGTAGCTCACACTATCGCCTGGGCTCAAGCAATTGCACTCTAAGCACTAGAAGACTTGGAATTCTTCTTTAAAACATCCAGATCTCCAGCCTATTCTGATAATTTCCCACAGTGCCTTGCATGCTTCAGTACAAGTCAGCTGCTCTCTGCCGCATTGTTTCAAGAGTTGGAACAAACAGCATTAGGAATAAAGAGGGGCAGACAAACACTGCCTTCAATAGCAATTACAGTTACGAATCACTTCAACATCACTTTCTTTCATCAGGCAAATGTTTGTTTCTGGATTTACTTCCCTCTAAGATGCTGAGGCTGGGTCTCCATGATCCCCATTTTGACCTTCAATAGAAAATAGTAATTAAAATGAAGATTGACCTGCTTGTTTGAAGAGGTTACCAACAAGCAGGTCTTTACCTGATTTGAGCCAAGTAAGGACAATGGCATAATTTGGCCCAAGGGTCTACAAAAAACGATTGAGAATACTCCATTGACGTGCCAATGTGTTCCTCATACATGCCACTGAGTGCTTTTTATGGACCCTTGTATGGCCTTGTGCTTGTGTGCTTGATTGAAGAGGTCACCAATAACCAGATCTCTACCTGATTTGCACTGGGCCAAGTCCGGGTAACGTCATCATATGGCCCAAGGGTCAACAGAGAACTATGGAGAATACTCCATCAACAAGCCAATGTGAACTAGCACTGGGAGCTTTTATCAACCCTTGTATGGCTAAATTAACTGGCCCTATAGATATCTGACCAATATTTGTCTCAAAGACCAAATGACTGGGGCTCCCATATGGCCCAAGGGTCAATGGAAAACTTTGGAGAATACTCCATCAATAAGCCAATGTGCTCCTCATCCATGGCACTGGGAGCTTGTATCCACCTTTGTATGGCCAAGTTAACCGGCCCTATAGATATCTGACAAATATTGGTCTGATGACAGGGGATCCCAAGGCAAGCTCGCCACCATCTCCATCTACACTGAAAATATGGTAAGATCTACTTGTCTGGTCAGGTCACCAACAATTAGATATTTAAATCCTCTGAGCCAAATCCAGGCAACCTAATTATTTGGCCAAAGGGTCTAACAGTGGAGAATACTCCATTGATAGGCCACTGTGCTCCTCCTGGGATGCTTTTGGTAGGCAATGGGAGCTTTTATTGACCCATGTACTGTATACCCATGCTTACTATCCATATAGAAATCTGATTAATATTGGTCTGACAGTGGCTCATCACCCTCTCCGTTTATTACCTGTTGCACAATAAATCTCACCACTCCCTCGGCTCTAGTTATAGAAGGACCCGAACAAGGAGTCAGGTCCGGACTGAGAATTTAAATAGGCCCTGCCATTTCAGGTACACAGAGGCCCAATCAGCCCACACAGAGGCTCAAACAGCCCCAACCAGCCCACTAAATACTGACTTTCAATGGTACCTTATATGGCATTTGCCAGAACCCACAGATTGCCAGTCCGGGCCTGCAAGGAGTGGACAGACAGAAGAGGTATGTACCTAGAGCATCTCCATCTTTGCACCCTTGGCTCGTGGCTCTTCTGCCTAACTTTATTACTGGCCCTGTTGTAAAAGCTCCATACCTAGGTCAATAAGCTGGAGGACCCAGCTATAAAACCCATGATCAGATATTGAGTTAGTGAAAAGCAATTGTTTTGACATCACATGGGACGACAATTTTTAAGGAGGAAGAATAAACAATGGAAGGCCTTTAAATGCCTTCATATTTCACAATATTTCCTACTGGTTGGGCATATCCTACTCATGAAAATGCAATAAGGCACCATAAATAAAGTGAATGGAAATAAATGAAGTGAATTAAATCCTCCTACTTAGTTATGAGGCAAATTTTCGCCTTTGAAAAGTCTCCCGGATTAATGAGCTTCCTAGGGGGTTCGAACTGACGACGGATCTGCCACAAATGGTTTATATTTAACTGTTTTTCAGCTGTTTTCTCTCCATTTATCAGTCTGAAATATCCAATCCATCCTGTAGGAGACCTGTCATCTATCACAAATAAAGCCTATTCCCAAAAGGCTGGATTCCTTTTTTTTGTATGGCCTCAGCCTCGAGTACAATGGGTAATTGCTAAAGCAAGGCGGCCTTTGAAGGCAGGTGAATAGGGATGAATGAGGAGGCAGACTTAAGAGAGATGGAGGAAGGGGAGAAGGGATTATGGGACAGAGTGTGTGGTTTATACATGCCATGCATTCCAGCCAAGATGGGGGATCACTGAAAGATACTTTCATTTGTGTATGAGCCATAATTAGACATGATATATCTTCTGCTTCCCAGAGGAAAGCCCCGGTCATTTCTATCCCATTCATTCCTTCATGCGAAATTCAAGATTTTACTAATTCACTTAAATGACTTCACCTTTAAATTAGATTCGAGTAAATTGTAGATGGATAATTATTTCCGTAACGTCAGGCCCGACTGGGAATGTTTCCTTGTTCGATGCATTTCGTCAACAGAAATAATGTTTCAAAAACATTATTCCTGAAGGAATGATAGAAAAAAATAAAATTTTAGTTCCAGAAGGAAAACTTGTAAAACTGACAGTTAGGAAAAGTTTGATTCATTTTTCCATAGGAAATAAAGTTTACTGACACTTTTATAATGCAACTCTTTTTGTCTTCTTTCAAAAGAATTTTTTCGGTGAAAATGTTTATGAAATTCGTTTCCTGATTTAGATACGGGGAAATCCTGAAGGAGAAAGAATTTCTTCATTAGGCAAAATAATTGTAAAGAATTTCTCCGAATTTTCTTACCTGTTGGTCATTTTTCCATGAAATGCTATTGGAATTATAGATTTTAGTGAAATTTTACTTTTTGAATTAAACTTAAACTACACTACCAATTGCCCTTTTGTTTTCCCTAAGGCTTTAATGGAACTTTCCCAAACTTTATACAGTCTACTATGGGTGTAAATCTTCCGAAGTCCATCAAAGTCGGAAATGATCTTTATTTGATACTTGTCAATGAAAAAAAAAAAACTGTCAATTTCAACATTGTTCACTGAGACTTTTTTTTCTGTTAAAAAATTATAGAATTTTTTTAAAAATGTTGAAAATTTAGGGTAAAAAAATTGTAGAAAAATATTCTGTGGGGTCCAGTAACGTGGCACCCAGGGAGGACAATTAATCAATTTTCGAATCGTAATTTTTTCATGATCAGTAGCGTATGTACAAAAAAATCTTGACGTGGAAAAATTAAAATGAATTCAATTCTTCAATTTTTTTTTTGGAAATCCAGAATGATGAAAATACACTTAAAAGTCTGCTGGTTTTTATTTGCAGAATTTTTCAAAATTATCTTTTTTTTTCTTGAATTTCAAAAAAAAAAAATCTGGATCTCAGACTTTAATACTTTTTCCCCTTGGTGTTTTGTCCAGAACGGCAGTGAGGCAACTTCGGGCGACTATAGAAAACGCCACGTGTGCTTTAGAGCAGGCGACTTTTCATTGTAGCCTATGGGAAAACGCACTGAGGCAGTTCGGGGAGATAGTCGCTCAGAAGACGAGGCGATTAGTCGCCAGGCGACAAAATCTCCCCGAATCTCTTCGTGTGGCCTTACCCTAAAAGAAATTTATTAGAACCACTCACTCCCCCTGAACAAGATTATTGTAGGGACTTACTGGATATAATAAGGAGGCCTGTGGCCAGCCAACCTGAGATAATGGAAACTTAGTCAACATTTTCATAGAAGCCAATGGAAAATTCAAATGAAAGGGCGTCTGAATAATTTTGACGCGTGACAATCTTTATGTGCGCACCAATTTTGACGTCTGACAATTTTTTTGTTGCGTCAAATTTTAATCTTCGCGACAGTTTTGCAAAAACACTTGCGGGGGGGCGAAATGTGAAAATTGCCTGGTGAATAAATTCGCTCATCGCTATTGATGGTCCTTAAAGTGAAAATAAACAGGTTAGGGTAAGGCCACACGAGGAGATTCGGGTAGATTTTGTCGCCTGGCGACTAATTGCCTCGTCTTTTGAGCGACTATCTCCCCGAACTGCCGAACTGCCTTCCCGTCGGCTAGAATGTAAATCGCCTGCGGGATTCCACTTGGATCGTTTTGGCTTTCCGAAGTCGCCCGAAGTTTCCTCGTGGGGCAACTTCGGCCGACTTCGGAAAAATGAAGTGCCCGGAAGTTACCATCCCGCCGGAAATTAGTCGCCCGAAGAAGAAGCGATTTGCCGAAATAGAAGCGTGTGCTCCTAGATGTTAGAAACACACTTGCGGGTGGCGAAACGTGAAAATTGCCTGGTGAATAAATTCGCGATTAATGGTCCTTAAAGTGAAAATAAACAGGTTAGGGTAAGGCCACACAAGGAGATGTGGGGAGATTTTGTCGCCTGGCGACTAATCGCCTCGTCTTTTGAGCAACTATCTCCCCGAACTGCCTCTGCCTTTTTCCCCATAGGCTACAATGCAAAGTCGCCTGTGCTAATGCACACGCGGCAATGCGTTTTCTATAGTCGCCCGAAGTTGCCTCAGTGAGGCAACAGTGAGGCAGTTCGGGGAGATAGTCGCTCAAAAGACGAGGCGATTAGTCTCCAGGCGACAAAATCTCCCCACATCTCCTCGTGTGGACTAGCCCTTAAAGGGGATGTTTTGCCCTTTTATAACCCTAGCGTTTTCACAACACATGCCATGCACCAGGTTTATTTGTATCTGGAATGTGACACTGAGGCGCTTGTGATAATGTCATTATGTGTCACTAAAGTGGCCCCTATCTTGTATCCTCTTGTAGTGAGCCGCTTTCAAAGGTGCCTGCTATAATGGTGTATCTGGGTGACAGGGGATAAGTGCTCGGCCTGATACGCAAAGTCAACTGAAAGTCATCAGCCGAGCCGCAATATTCAGTCAGAACAACTGCATATAAACATGTTAGGACAGAGACACACGCTGTTATTTCAGGCGACTAATCTCCCCGAACTGCCTTTCCGTCGGCTAGAATGTAAATCGTCAGCGGGATGCCACTTGGATCGTTTTTTGCTTTCCAAAGTCGCCAGAAGTTTCCTCATGGAGCAACTTCGGAAAAATGAAGTGCCGGGAGTTGCCAAATTAGTCGCCCGAAGAAGAAGCGATTTGCCGAAATAGCAGCGTGTGTCTCTGCCCCTAGATGTTAGAAACATGGGCTTCATAAGACCAATGGAGAAGATAAATAAAATAGCCAAAGAACAATGGAGTTTATATGCAAGGCTGAATGTGTAAGCAGATTCAGTGAGAAGAAGGTAGGGGATGTTGCTTTATTTGCTTTCCCTAATGGCATGGAGGGCGATTTTGCTCCTGTGGAAGTTAACACTGAGGGGCAGATTTATCAAGGGTCGAATTGTAAATTCGAATATTCGAGTGTCAAAATTCACACATTCGAATTTAAATCCTCCTAGTCGAATGTAAATTTGAATGTGAGCTTTATCACACCTCGACAACGTCGAATTGTGAGCAGATTCCAATTAAAAAAAATTCACACGAATCCGAAATTCGACCTTTGATAAATGGGCTATATTTTTAGGCTACTTAAAATGCTTTATCTGCAACCCAACGTGCTGGCTGCCATGAAAAAGGAAATGAGGTCATAGTAGTGGAACAGGGGAGGTGACCAAGGAGTAAAAGAAGATTATTGTGACCCATCGACCTGGGCCATATTTATATATATAGGCACCCAAGTGCTAAGGCGGCAGCTTTAAAGGGGTGGTCCTCGGGTGCTTATATAGTAGATCTAAAAAATTTTTAAAGAAAAATAAAAACAGGTGGCCCTGATGGTGGCCCTGCATTTAAAGGGAAAAAATAATCTTCTTACATGCCATGTAAGTCCTTTTAAATAGACTAAAATGGAAGATGGCTGAGCGTATTATAGACAGGTATGGGACCTGTTATCCAGAATGGATAACATAGGATTCTGGACCTGGATTCGGGGCCTTTATGTAATGTAGGGATGCACCGAATCCAGGATTCTGCCTTTTTCAGGATTCTGCCTTTTTCAGCAGGATTCGGATTCGGCCGAATCCTTCTGTCCAGCCGAACCGAATCCTAATTTGCATATGCAAATTAGGGGCGGAGAGGGAAATCGGGTGACTTTTTGTCACAAAACAAGGAAGTAAAAAATGTTTTCCCCTTCCCACCCCTAATTTGCATATGCAAATTAGGGTTCGGATTCGGTTTGGTATTCGGCCGAATCCAAAATAGTGGATTCGGTGCACCCCTAATGTAATGTCCTTAAGTCTAATAGGGGGGCAGGGGGCGGGGCTGTGATGTGGAAGGGGCGGGCTGTCACACATAGCGAAAGGTGACAGTCTATGACACGGCGATCTGCAATTGGCCGATAGAGAATCCTGCCCCGTTTTCCTAATTTGTGAAACCGGGCAGGCAGTTTTAAACTGGGAAGCCATTCAAATTACCGGTCTGTCCGGGTCAAAACCAGACATGTGGCAACCCTAAACTAAACCCAGCTCAGATAGGTGCCTCTCACATTGACTTATACAGGACCTAAACAGGTCTGAGATGGCGGAATTTCGGGTGCAGGCTTTTTGCAGCAAAAAATGATAGTTTTCTAGTGAAAAAAACTAGAAATTGTCGCGGTTTTAACATAATAAATAATCTCCTATAAAGAACACACTTTTTCTTAATGTGCAACAGTTTTTCTGTGAGTGTGCATTTTCAGTAGAATCCCAGAGAACAGCTCCTTTAAGGGGCAGATTTACCAAGGGTCGAATATCGAGGGTTAATTAACCTTCGATATTCGACTAGGAATTGAAATCCTTCGACATCGAATATCGAAGTAGAAGGATTTAGCGCAGAAAATTCGATCGAACGATCTAAGGATTATTCATTCGATCGAACGATTAAATCCTTCGAATCGAACAATTCGAAGGATTTTAATCCAACGATCGAAGGAATATCCTTCGTTCAAAAAAACTTAGGCAAGCCTATGGGGACCTTCCCCATAGGCTAACATTGACTTCGGTAGCTTTTATCTGCCGAACTAGGGGGTCGAAGTTTTTTTTAAAGAGACAGTACTTCGACTATCGAATGGTCGAATAGTCGAGCGATTTTTAGTTCGAATCCTTCGATTCAAAGTCATAGTCGTAGTCGAAGGTCAAAGTAGCCCATTCGATGGTTGAAGTAGCCCAAAAAACACTTCGAAATTCGAAGTTTTTTTACTTCGAATCCTTCACTCGAATTTAGTGAATCGGCCCCTAAATGTTCAAGCAATATGGCAGCTCCTATGTATTAACCCAAATATTTACGGAAGGAATTCTTCTGCATGCCCTGCTTCAACTGAATGTAAATTTGCCCCTTAAGGGCAGAGACACACGCTCAGATTCGGGGAGATTTAGTCGCCCGGGGATAAATCACCTCTTTTTCGGGGCGACTAAACTTCCCGAATCTGAGCGTGTGTCTCTGCCCTAAGGGTGGTGACATACACTATGATTCTGGGGAGATTAGTCGCCCAGCGACAAATCGCCTCTTCTTCTGGCGACTAATCTCCCTGAAAAGCTTTCCTGTTGGCTAGAATGTAAATCTCCGGCGAGATAGCACTCGGATCGCTTCATTTTCCGAAGTCGCCCGATTGCCATCCCGCCCGTGATTTACATTCTAGCCGGCAGGAGGCATTTCGGGGAGATTAGTCGCCCGAAGAAGGGAGATTTGTCACTGGGCGACTAATCTCCTCGAATCTGAGCGCGTATCTCTGCCCTAATCTCTGGGGGGAGATTAGTCGCCCAGTGACAAATTGCCTCTTCTTCAGGCGACTAATCTCCCCGAAAAGGCTTTCCAGTCAGCTAGAATGTAAATTGCCAGCGGAATGGCACTCGGAACGCTTTGTTTTCTGAAGTCGCCCGAAGTTTCACCATGAGGCAACTTCGGGCGCCTTCGGAAAACGAAGCACACTGATTGCCATCACGCCGGTGATTTACAGTCTAGCCAGCAGTTCGGGGAGATTAGTCGCCCCGAAGAGGAGGACAATTGTCGCTGGGCGACTAATCTCCCCGAATCTGAGCGCGTATCTCTGGGGAGATTAGTCACCCAGTGACAGATTGCCTCTTCTTCAGGCGACTAACCCCCCCAAAAAGCGTTTCCAGTCAGCTAGAATGTAAATTGCCGACGGGATGGAACTCGGAACGCTTTGTTTTCTGAAGTCGCCCTAAATTTTCCCATAAGGCAACTTCGGGCGACTTCGGAAAACAAAACGCACTGATTGCCATCACGCTGACGATTTACAATCTAGCCAGCAGTTCGGGGAGATTAGTCGCCCCGAAGAGGAGGACAATTGTCGCTGGGCGACTAATCTCCCTGAATCTGAGTGTGTGTCTCTGCCCTAAGGGTGGTCACACACGCTAATGTTCTTCAGGCAACTAATCTCCCAGATCGAAGCCTTCCCGTCGGCTAGAATGTAAATCGCCGGCGGGATGGCACACAGATTGCTTCGTTTTCCGAAATCGCCCAAAGTTTCCTCGTGAGGCAACTTCGGAAAACGAAAGTGCCATCCCACCGGCTATTAACATTCTAGCCAACGGGAAGGCATAATTGGGAGATTAGTCGCCCGAAGAAGAGTTGATTTGTCGCTGGGCGACTAATCTCCCTAGAATCTTAGTGTGTTACCACCCTAATATTAATAACGTACACTTATATCACACAAAAAAAAAAAGCAGCTTCCAGGGTGCGATTACAGGGTGCCACCCACCCGCAGACCTAAAGTGTTTCTGTATTAGCCACTGACAAGACACTTGAAAAAGGGAATGATTCAAGAATGGGGTGTTTGACATTTAAAGATAAGATCAAACACAAGGGGCTAATCCCCAGGCCCTGGACAATCTGTGAGATGGGTCAGAGCGGACTAATGAGAGTGGCAGTTTTATAACACACTGCTGTATGTGTTGATATGTGTTTATTTTATTGTCTGGGAGAAGGGAAAGAAACGGTTCCACACTGCTCAGGTTACCTTCCCCAGCTCCCAGTTGCTGCACGGCTGCCCAAAAGGTATGGTTACAATTTCAAAACAAAACTCCCTTTCCTATTGATTGGAACATTCCAGGCCCTGAAAGGGAATGAAAACAGGATCTGAGATCTCTGCAAACTGCTCCGCATCAAAGGGGAAGACCAAATTAAAAAGACAACAACAGAAAATGACGCATCAATATGTGTGCAAAAATCCCAAAATACTGCAAAATGTTCAGCTCTTTGTTTTCAACATTTTAGTTAAAAAAAAAAAAAAAGTCATAGAGATAGGAAGGTAAATAGTTTAGAAAAAATGTTATTTAAAGGACAAGTAAAACATAAAAAAAGGAAGATTCGTAGAAATTAGGGATGCACCGAATCCAGGATTCGGTTCGGGATTCGGCCAGGATTCGGCCTTTTTCAGCAAGATTCGGCCGAATCCTTTTGTCCAGCCGAACCGAATCGGAATCCTAATTTGCATATGCAAATTAGGGGCGGGGAGGGAAATTGCGTGACTTTTTGTCAGAAAACAAGGAGTTAAAAATATTTCCCCCTTCCCACCCCTAATTTGCATATGCAAATTAGGGTTCAGTTCGGTATCGTGAAGGATTCGGGGGTTCGACCGAATCCAAAAAAGTGGATTCGGTGCATCCCTAGTAGAAATGCTTTACAGGTATGGGATCTGTTATGCAGAATGCCTGGGACTTTTTTCCGGATTACTGATCTTTCCGTAATGTGGATCTCTATACCTTAATTCTACTGTTTAAACATTAAATAAACCCAATAGGCTTGTTTTGTTTCCAATAAGGATTAATTATATCTTAGTTGGGATCAAGTACAAGCTACTGTTTTAGTATTACACAGAAAAAGGAAATATTTAAACATTTTTATTATTTGGATAAAATTGAGTCTATGGAAGACTCTGTAATTTGGAGCTTTCTGGATAACGGGTTTCCAGATAACCAAATCCCATACCTGTATTTTAAATACTGAGATTAATGCATCAGACTAAAAGTTCAGCAGTCATATAACAGGAATAATCTAGGCCTTCAAAATTGCCCCCAGCACTTGACCATTTTGGATCTTGTTAGGCATATTTCGTGAGTCAGTGGCACTGCACATGCTCAGTGGGCTCTGGGCTGCTGTTGGGAAGCTGAGCTTAGGGAGTGTGGGAAATTATCAATCAGAAAGTGAGGTTCATCTGCAATAGTAGCGGATGCTACAGGGGGGATTATTATATTCGAATTCTTTCCCTTAGAAAGCTCAGGTAAGGGAAAGCAGCCCAGAACATGTTCCGGTAATCAGCAGAAAAGAAGATGGGAAGCTACTGGGGCATCTTCAGGGATAAAGATCATTCTCTGCTAAAGGGCTGTGGTTGCCTTAGGCTGATACAGAACATTTCTACCATTATTCTTTCCCTTGCAATGTCTTAGAATTCCTATTGCACACTCAATCAAATGGGGGAGATATGCCAATTAGCTAGAGATATTTCCAATCCATGATGATGGTGGAAGAGGTAGTCTAAACTTAGATTGTAAGCTCTACAGGGCAGAGACCCACTGTGCCTAATTAATCAATGGGGGAGCAATGCTTAAACCAAATGTAAAGTTGCCATTCCTTCCAGTAATGTAAATATAACCCAGGTTTTAGTAGCCATACCCTAAACTGTCCTTAACATGATTAGAGCGTCATTCATTTGACCCAATAATATCGGCAATTAAAGACCGAGATAGAACAAGACTGCATCTTCCCAGTGTTTAGCCCATATGTAGCTTATGTCAAATCCTGAAATTTTAATGAGGATTGCCAGCCATATTGTTAGGCCTAATAATTAGTTGCGTATCTATAATTGGGAGCATTGTATTGATCTTGGGGATCATCTACTTGCCTTCTCTCTAACAGCATCAAGCCCCCTGTCTCCCAGAGCAACAAAGCCCCCGAAAACATATGTTCTTAAAAGTCTGGAGCTAAGCACCCTAGAGACGTCCAAAGCAAATATTGGAAATTGGGATGGAATTAGGCTGAAGGCAAAATAGATTTAGATTTAGGTTCAATACTTACTTGATCTCCTAATGTTCCTAGGAGCTCAGTCTAAAGGCAAATTAGGGAAATATTTGGCTTAACTCTTCTAATTTGTTTGTATAATTGCTGGCAAATACATCAATACTTCTATATAACCTGTAACCTTGTTATGAGCTAAGGGGGCCCAGCCTGAAGGCCAGTTAGGGGGAGATTTGGGGTGAGTGCTTATTTGTACCCTGGGTACCCCTGGAACTATATCAGGGTGACTGATACCCCAATGTTTCTATATATCTGTAACCTTGTTATGAGCTAAGGGGGCCCAACCTGAAGGTCAGTTAGGGAGAGATTTGGGGTGAGTGCTTATTTGTACCCTGGGTACCCCTGGAACTATAGCAGGGTGACTGTTACCCCAATGTTTCTATATATCTGTAACCTTGTTATGAGCTAAGGGGGCCCAGCCTGAAGGCCAGTTAGGGAGAGATTTGGGGTGAGTGATTATTTGTGCCCTGGGTACCCCTGGAACTATAGCAGGGTGACACCCCAATGTTTCTATATATCTGTTACCTTGTTATGAGCTAAGGGGGCCCAGTCTGAATAGGGTAACTTGAAAGGTGTTTGGACAGGGAAACCTCAGCTCTGTGCCCCTTTTGGAACTCCAGGCACCAGGCCCTTCCTCTCCCTCCTTCTTCCTCATTAAAAAATCCACCATACATCACAACAAAAATAGGATGTGAAAATGCATCATTCATAAAACAGAAAAAAGTCATAATGGAAGTCATGTGCGCATCTTGGAACCCTCCTAAGGGATTTACCATAATTGTCCCAGACAGCAGAGCTCAGTAAACGAGGCCCGGGTGCAGGAACTTTAAAGCAAAACCTAAAGAAGGGAACGTGCTGACACTCAAAGGGACAACAATATTCCGATTAAATAACACTTTTATTCAATTAAAAGGCCGTCGCTCGCATCGAATGTGTTTTCAATGAGCGGCTACGTAAATAAAAGGAGAATAAAATATTTACGGCTGAGCGGTCGGACATTGTTTGTATATTCAAGTCCTGTTCATTATCCGTAATGTCCAAAGAGCTTCTCTTGCATTGTTCCCCCCCCCCAAAAAACGTTCCATTCAGTTCGGGGTTTGTCCCTTTCTTCGGCTTTATGAATAGAGACCTCAGCTTTTAGACAGTCGACTGGAGACGTAAATGATGTAAATGCCTCGTTATTGATCTTGAAAGGGCTCTGAACCTTCTCCGATGGCTAAAGAGGAGCATTTCAATGAGATGTTCAGAAGGCGGCGATTGTGTTTTGGTGGAGAAGCAATGCCCCCCAAGTAGGGTTGCCACCTGGCCGGTATTTTATCAGCCTGGCCGGTAAAAATGATATTTGATCCCAATGTTATTAATAGGGAAAAAAGATAAATAAATAGGAAGGCAGGTCTTTTTTTCCAGAAAAGGTGGCAACCCTACCCCCAACAGCCTAGGGTAGTTTTGGGAAACCTTTTGGGAAACCTTAGCCAGAGTTGGCAGGAATAGGGCCCCCGTCACACTGTTTATCCTTAAAAGTGCGGCAAATGAATGCCAGATTGCGGCTAAGATATACAACGTTGTCTCGCCAAACCGAGGGCGGCTCGGATGTTTGACAGCTAAATGAGTTACATGTTGATATCTCGCAGGGGTTCATTATTCAAATAATCTTTACAAAAACAGGAGGTCAGTCAATGTGTAGTGACCAAGAGGCATTCAAGCTGGGGGCCACGGGAGCCAAGCTTACAACTAAAGGGCTTGGGTTTCACTCATTTCCCCCTTTACACACAAACAAACCATTTAAAAGGCCATTGGACAGACTCGTTCCTGCATTTCACTCACACAGTATCTCGCAGATCTGCTGCCCAGATAAAGAGGCTGAATGAGAGCTGACTCGTTTTAGATAAGCACTAAAAATAGGAGGTTAAATAAGCAAGTCAGGATGGAAACTGCATGTAATTCTGTAAGTGTGTTACAAACCTTATACAACTTGTCATCCCCACCTACAAAGCACCCTTAAAACATTTTACCCCACTTTAAGGAACCCCCCTTACCCTCAAATTTTTCCTTTTAGTACAGGCGACTGTCTATATTGGCAATAATGTGTGGCATGGGGTTTGCCCAGGGTATAGTGCAGGGAACAGTGCTACGCAATATGTTGGCGCTATATAAATACATGTTAATAATATAGGAAAACCAAGCGAGATGTTTGTGATATGCAGAGCGCCATGTTTTTTTGTGCAAAATTTGCAAAACGTCGCCAGCTTCTAGTTTTTGACGGCGGCATCCGTTTTTTTGACGCCGGTAAATTTCCGCTGCCGTTTTGCGAATTCGTGCCTGGCGAATAAATTCTCCCATCACTAAAAATGAAGTTGCAAGGGCCCTTTAATGGTTTGAAGGGCCAGTTTGTCATTTCCTGCTGCTGGCACCCAGTGACAAAATGCCAGGAAATCTGATTGTATTCGCAGAATGAGCCCTGGGCTATACAACACATTCACATTGGACTATAATTAATTGCTCTAAATGACTTTTGCCATGCTGGTTACACATGTCCTACCTTCATTCTGGACACGAGCAGGAAGTAGATGCACATGGAATCCCTTCTGTTTCCTACTTAATTAGTGATAACGAAAGGTCAGATGTCTACGCACCTACAGGATGAAGCTCTTTCTTATTCAGACCAAGACTATTGCTGCAAAACAATATTTTGTTTGCAGACGATGAACAAACAGATAGAAACCAACCAGCAATGAACTTTGAGCAGAATCAGAAATCAAATTGGTGGTGGGTTTTTGGTCTGGACTTGGCAATTTCCACAGCCTAGTGGGCTAATTGCATCATCTTTGGTTTATTTAGCCATTTCCACAGCCAGTCGGTAGTAGAAATATTGGCAAGCTTTAGTACCATTGTCTTGTTGTATGAATTAGCATGGACCAAGCTTTAAAATGGCCATACACAGGTTGACACTGTTCGTTGACTCCCGTTCAATGTCCTGCTGGAATGTTATCTGGTTTGGCATCAGCCAGATATCTATCAGGCAGGCTTGAAGATCCTATCGGACAACAGCCACCACCTTGGGTGATCTGCTTGTCTGGGACATTTCCAAACCAACGAACAAGGCTGTGGGTAAAATTATCGACACACAATCAGCACAATATATCCCATTGAACTATACCAAGATAATGCTTCAAGTTGGGTGGGCAGGAGCAAAACCCTTGTTTCCCTATACCCCCAGCACCCCCTAGAGCCATCATTTAATTTACGTGGTTGAGTTTCCTCTCCACTGCTCAAGGCACTATATTGAAACACTATGAGTTGACACATTGTGTGACACAGGTCCCTGCTGCACTGGTAGGGGAACATGCTGAAGACCAAGAAAGAAAGAATGTTTTCAGCAAAACGGACTTTGTTCCTAAAAGGTGGTAACTAGAGGTTACTCACTGTGACTCCGTGACACTATAGATAGCCTCAGTGCATCCATCTTCAGATGTCAGACCAGTTACAATGGCTGTCACTCAGCTAATTACTAGACTTCTTTCTACCTTTCTCGGCCAGTTCACCCTCTGCACTATTGTGTCTTGTTTGTCAATTCCCAAGGCTTCATGGGCTCCAAAGGTAGACATGCATTTTAGTATGAGAAGGCTTTTGCTTTATGGAGTCTCATGACTCCATCGACTCCATTCTGGTTGAAGGGAAAAAAACAGCAGTCTTGGGCCTTGCTTTAAGGCTGATACCCCAGGCATTTTTACAACAATAGTCTCAAAGGACTCATGAAAAGATCAGCTATTCTTTTGTCTGAAAACCGCAAGCTTGCCATATATAGTGTGATGTTATTTGGCCTTTGCTCAGTGTGTGTGGCCCCAATATCATCATTGTAAAGGATGAAGACCTCACTGCGTTCAGAGTTGATGATATAATGTACTACTTGCCCATGCCCAGCCCTATAAAACACAAACTTAAGGAGGCCACCAATAAAACTGAAATGACCAAGCATCTGAATAATCTGAGGGTCTGATTGTGTATGTGGCCCTTTAAGGTTCCAATTGGCAAAATCCGTTGACTATTCCAGGTTTCATATGTCATAAAAAGGTTACAGAAGTCATCCTACTATAGTTTATACTATCCAGGACAGGCATTTAACCTCTTCAGAAGATACCTTCTTGAGCAAAGGTGGTCCTCACCAAAGCTTCAATCTCCAAAGGAGAGTTGGAACCATATAAATCCATTGCATTGAGGGGTCTGTAATCAATGCCCACCACCACCAGGAAGATGGGGGCACTTGACCACCGACCTTGCCAGATAATTTAACGTTATGTCCAATAAGTCTAACTGATGGCTGTACATATACCACGGGATTGAAGTCATTCATTAGATTAGACTTGAGAACTGTAGATGGTGATTTTCTGAATTGTTCAAAAGGTCAACTTGAATATATGTTTGTTTCAGAATCTGGCAGTACCTCTTCTAAAATGTGGTTCAGTGGTTCTGGACAAGCTCTGCAGGAGTATATGGGGGGAGGGATTGGACAAAAGGCTAAATAATAGGAGTAGATTTGCAAAGAAGAGAAAGACCTGTCTATCATACAGATAATACCCCCCCTCAGTATGGGAAACATTCACAAGGCGCAGACTCGTCATATACTGGAAGTGGTGTAGAAATTAGATAATTAGAAATTGAGCTTTGTGTTCCCCAATATGTGCTCCATACATTTTTTTTCAAGGGAAGATAATGCTACTTCAATGGTATCTATAAGAGATGTGACTTGAAGTTACACACCACTTCCAAAATATATTTTTATGGGTTTTCCATCCCTTAATCTTCAGTTTCCAACACAATTGTGCATCTGTCAAGACTTGGGTTTTCTATTCTCTTGGGCACCTTAGCACCATGTTTCCTGGCTTCCTTTTTGACTTATGGTTTCTCTTTACACTTCCCTTTTCACTTACGTTGGGCACACATGGGCCAATCCCCTGTGATATACATAAATATATATTTATAGCCAAATGCTGATGGCCCCAGGATTGTTCCTTTGGACTGTAAGAGGAAGACTGTGACCTTGTCACTTCCGTGTCAGTCACCAAACTCCCACACCCATGAATGGAAGGCTTTGGTAGGGAGGATTTCCACCGAATGATTGGGATTTCTTGCGACATTAGGGCAGTCTGAGAAAACTTTCAAACTTTCAAAGGGCAGAGGTGGCTGGGGGAATGGGTCAAATATGACGATCCGTAGATGTAGAAACTGCATGTTTGGCAGAATTTGGTGCTGTTACACTATAGAAGCCAAAATTTTGGCTAGGGCCCCTGGGAATGCAGGTTTTATCCCTGAATATAATGAAACCAGCCACTTGCATTTAACCAGTATATTATGCATTTCAGGTGGTCTGAGTCAGACTGTGTCCCCCCCCTCATCAGGACTCAGGAACTCCCTCTCCACAGGGTGCTCCCTTTCTGCTTGGTCGGCTTGAAGAGATGCACATTAGTCGCGGTTCTGTCAGTTCTGAGCGACTGTCTTTCTGTGTGTCCTGCAGTCCCCCTGTAGTGCAGTTTGCCACACACACACATGTACAGCAATGCCATTGGCTAAAAGTCATCTATCTCTGTGTAATGCTTTAAAGGAGAAGGAAAGGCTAAAATTAAGTAAGCTTTATCAGAAAGGTCTATATAAATACACCAGTAAACCCTCAAAGTAATGCTGCTCTGAGTCCTCTGTCAAAAGAAACACAGCATTTGTTTCCTTCTATTGTGTACTCATGGGCTTCTGTATCAGACTTCCTGTTTTCAGCTTAAACCTCCAGGGCTAGGGCTTGAGCATGCTCAGTTTGATCCTCTCTCCCTCTCCCCCTCCCAGAGCCATGAGTGAGCAGGGAGAGACTCAGGCAGGAAGTGATGTCACACCAAGCTAATATGGCAGCTGCTATCCTAAACAAACAGAGCTTCTAGAGCTGTTTGCTCAGGTATGGTAAAGCATTCTACAGAATAAATATAGTGTTATAGCTTGTACTATTGTGCAGTGGCATAACTACCGAGGGAGCAGGGGGTGTGATTGGGCCAGGGCCCGCACCCCCTCAGGGCCCCCCGGCAGCTCGCACGCCACTCTATTCTGCAGATTTTCCGGCCGTATGGAGGGGGGCGGGGCCCGGCTGCACATCCCACACCAGCCCCCCCCCCCTCTAGTTACGTCTCTGCTATTGTGGCTAATCTATTGGCAATGAGCTGGTTCTGTAGCTTTCCTTCTCCTTTATAGGCAAATCATGTAGGATTTATAAATATAGAATATTTTGAATGTATTTTCCTTGAATGTAAAGCTGAAGACAGCGGCAGTCTAGAATTGCAAGAGTTGAAATGAAGGCAAGGCATCAGGAAGCCCCATGAAAAAAAAAACAGATATAAATACAAAATATTGTCCTTGATACTCATCAAAGAGATCCAGCAAACTAGGCATCTATACTGGCACAGAATTTGCATCTGGTGTATATACCACGGACCATCGGCATGGTCAGGAGATACTGTATATAATATATATAATCTGACCACTTTGTGGGATTCTACTATTTAGTGTGCCCTTTTTCTCTGTGATGTTTTAAGTATCTTTATAAAATATGGTCAAGGCTAGGGCTCATTTTCAATACTGTGAGCAGTAACCTGTAACAACTAATCAGATACAGGTATTGGATCCGTTATTCAGAAACCCATCATCCAGAAAGCTCAGAATTATACTCCTTTTTATCCAAATTATCCAAATTTTAAAATTGTGGTTCACCTTTCAATTAGCTTTTAGTATGCCCCGAGGCATTTAGTAAATGGGCCCTGGTGTTTATTAAAACCTTGGGCTAAAACCATTTTCATGAACCTTTGGAGGTCTCTTTGCAAAAAACCTTGAGTCTTCACATTTTTGGGCATTGAAAAGCGTGTGTCCAATGCAGACAAAGGGGGGCGATGGACTCAGCAGCAATATAAATGTAAGGTTAATCAGTAAACTGCTTGATGGATCCCTGCTGCTCCGATCCGGTACAAAGGATTCCCTTTCCCAAACTTTTGAATAAAGGGAAAGAGACATAAGCTGAGACTGCATCTCCTTCATGACCACCAATCAGCTCTCAACTGTCAGAGGGGAAAGCTCCCATGACCTTTAACCTTTCAAGCAGGAATAACCCTTACGTCTGCGGCCCCCCATTCCCGTTAAAATGAAATTGGTGGCTGAACTGGCAGATTGGCAGATGACGGACAAGAGGAATAATGGTGGCCATACACGGGCAGATAAAGCTGCCGATATCGGTTGTTTGGACCGATTTGACAGCTTATCTGCCCCTGTATGGGGGCTTCCGACGGGTCTTCCCGATCGATATCTGCCCACGATATCGATCGGGAAGGTTGGATTTTTACCTGACCGACCCGTCAGAGCAGCTTGGCGCATTGTAATTCGATCGTTCGGCCATACGGCCGAACGTTCGAATTACCCCTGATATAGCCATGCAGTGTGGCATATCGGGGAAAGATCCGCTCGTATGGCGATGTCGCCAAACGAGCGGATCTTTGAGTCTATGGCCACCTTTAGGGACTGAGAAATCTAATGAGACAGATGTACAAAGCCTGAGAGTGGTAGTTCATCCACAAGTGAAGGGTAAAGAGACATTTTTAGGGTAGAACTCCACGATCGTTTTTCATCGGATAGGGTTTCCACTTTTTGAAATGGTGGAGACCGGGCAGGGGGTGGGTCCGTGACATCAGGTAGCAACCCTGCCCAGCGACAAAACGCACGCGACAAGTTGGATGAAGTCGCACGCATGAAGATATAATTGGACTGAATGAAAAGTCGGAGGTAGCAACTACATGGTCCGACTGTCGGATGAAGACGCTGCTTTCTGTGTCCACATCCGACAGTCGTGTTGTATGTAATGTAGTTTTGGCGTAACCGTCACCCTGCTATAGTTCCAGGGGTACCCAGGTCACAAATAAGCACTCACCCCAAATCTCCCCCTAACTGGCCTTCAGAGTGGGCCCCCTTAGCTCATAACAAGGTTACAGATATATAGAAACATTGGGGTAACCGTCACCCTGCTATAGTTCCAGGGGTGCCCAGGGCACAAATTAACACTCACCCCAAATCTCCCCCTAACTGGCCTTCAGACTGGGCCCCCTTAGCTCATAACAAAGTTACAGATATATAGAAACATTGAGGTAACAGTCACCCTGCTATTGTTCCAGGGGTACAAACATAAATATCTCATAATGTTCTTAAAGTCAGCTCTATTCCTGTATATTAATGCTCCTTTAATAAGGCACACAAGCATTTCGGAAAAGTCTCCTCTTCCAAGGTAAAGTGATGCAGATGGAGGCTGTTGCTGTCCGGAATGGACCTTAGTGTCTGTAAAGCTTTGCACCAAGTAGATTAAATATCAGAGCAGGTCACGTTCTCATGGCCTAGAACAAGTGCCAACATTCCTCCAATTATTCCAGACCATAGAGAGAGCAGGGGAGCAGCCTGTTGAGAGCAGGCTCAGAAGGTTGCCGAATAGGATACTTAGCTATTTATCCTGGTGGGGAGGGGAGGAATGGAATTTGAGTTCAAATGGCTGCTCTAGAGAGAGTCAGGATAGGTTTATCAAATATGTGTGTGTGCATGTCTGCTGATGTAAAGTAACCGCTTAAAGCCTCCATTGTTGCCCAAAGCAGGAGGCCACGGTCGGCAGATCTGTATCTAGTAAATGAAGCAAGATATTGCCAGCGGACGTAGAACATCAGCCTATAGGAAGCAAATTAAAAGGGTCCACCAGTCACGGCTGAGATAAAGGTTCTCCAAGTCAGAGATCAATGAAACGCAAGCTTGAAAGTCTCCATT
Organism: Xenopus petersii; assembly: GCA_038501925.1. NCBI lineage: Eukaryota > Metazoa > Chordata > Amphibia > Anura > Pipidae > Xenopus > Xenopus petersii. The sequence goes on along the minus strand of CM076678.1, from coordinate 9,929,330 downwards.
ATATGTAGGGGGTCAACGGTGTTCCTTCAGAATGGAAAGACGTTTTTAGAGATTCAGGGTTTTTTGTTCACTGTGGATTTTACCTGATATGGTTAATGTGACTGAAACACATTAAGGCAGGTAAAAATATTTTGTAAGCTAGTCATCTAATGGAGCAGCCGGTGGTTTGGAAAGATATGTTGGATACAATTCTCCTCCCCCAAAGGAAGCCAAGGTTTCTATTGACTGATACTAGACCATCATGTATTGTGTATCCATCTTCTCCTCCCATGATATCACTTTGGATACTTTACTATGGATCCATGACCCCTTTCTCAACATATTAAGGGGTTATTGGCTAACCCTTCAAGACCTGGCCAGCCTTCTCTTGCTTCCTTCCTTTCCAAATTGATTGCTACTGCACCTATTGATGCAGGGGAACCCTAGATTCACCTCCTGTTCAGGCCTACCATAGCTGCAGCATCAGGGCCCACACACAGCCACCCCCAGGGCCCCCCTCCCCAGCTGCAATACCCCTCCACCCTATTCCCCCACACCACCAGCCCTTAACTTATTTTCTCTGTTCTTCTTGACCAAGGCGGGGGTAGGTCAAGGAGCACACAGTCTAATATGGCCATGAGGAGCAGGTCTGAGCCAGAACGGCCCATGAGGGCATGGGTCCACTGGGTTTTTTCCCAATGTCCCACTGGCCCAGTCTGACCTTCTTGTGCCTAAACTAGAGTCCCGCGCGGCTCCAATTTTTGGAACCCGTACCCGACCCGCAACCTGCAACCCGCAACCCGCATTCATACCTAGCTTGGACACGCTACCCAATGCGAACCGCTAGTACCTTATCCGCAACCCGGACCCCCGACCTGCTGATCATCAAGAATCAGGAAGTGCTGTCATTGTAAACCGGAAGTGACATCATCAGAAGTAGGCGTGATTTTAAAAAAAGGAGTAAAACAGGAAGTGCTGTCATTGTAAACCGGAAGTGACATCATCAGAAGTAGACGTGGTCAGATAAAAGGAGTAAAAATTGCCCTGTGAATCGCCCTGTGGTGCCCGTGATAGTACAAGATTTCTGGGGGAAAAAATCTGTGCATATTGCACTTTGCTCACTGCTCCCAGGTAAATGGGGTTGCCACCTTTTCAAAAAAAATTTACCGGCCAGTGGTGGGATGAAAAGTAAATGGGCCGGGCGTGATGCAAAAAGGGGCGGGCTGTGATGCAAAAAGGGGCAGAGCAGCGGTGGGGGGGTCATGCTGCAAAAGGGACAGGGTCGCGTTGCGCAATGGCAAGAAGATGAAGAAAAGGTCCACCGGAGGGCCAAGGGCTTTTGTTAAGGGTAAAACATTTTAACTACATTGCTGGTAAATTTGTAATGCCAGCCCTGGCCTTGGCAGGTGTTTTACCAGCTAGGCCAGTAAAATACAGGTCGAGATAAATGAATACGCTACCCAGGACCCCCATTGGAATTATCTGGGCCTGCCCATTGGAATTATCTGGGCCCCGCCCACCCCTGATACCGCCCACCCCACACCACAGTTAAAATACCACACAGACATCAGCTCTAAATACCGTAAACTCCTCACTCAAGTTATAAAAAGTAATTGATGATCAGGGCCCCTAAAAGTTAATAAAAAAACATTGACACCAGCGCCCCCCATAAACTTTTTTTTCTTTAAAAAACATTGGCACCAGGGCCCCCCATAAAAGTTTTTAAAAAATCATTGGTGGTCAGGGCCCCCCATAAGTTAAAAAAAAATGTTGGTAGAGGCCTATAGAGTATTGAAATAATACATTGGTGGCCAGGGTATAACAATCTGTTTACCTCGGATCCCGGAGGAAGATAGCTGATCCAGGAGAACTGATGGTAACAGGAACCTCTCTACGGCTCCGGTATTCACCGACGCCCTTTTGGGGCCCCGGGCTTTCTGCTGCGGAGGTGGTAGAGAAGCCAGGCGAGTTACCAGGAGCGAAGTAACCAGGGATCAGGCAAGGCGTAGTCAAGTGCAGGCAAAGGTCGTTTCCAGAAGACAGGTTTCAAAGAAGCGAAGTACCAAGGGGTCAGGCTAAGGCGTAGTTAAATGCAGGCAGAGGTCGAATTCAGGCAGCGAAGGTTCGGAGGTCAGGAAAACAGGCAGAGGGTCAAAACCAGGAAACTCGAACAACCAGGGCTTTAGCAGGAACAGTAGGAACTGAAGCCAGCTTGGGCAATGTGAGGAGGAAGAGGAAGGTATTTAAGGGAACAGGAACCAATCAGGAGCAGGCTGAGGAAGACAGACACATCAGGGACCAATAGGAAGCCAGGCGCCTAAATTAGAGGTCATAGCTCCTAAGTATGTGAGCGCAGGTGTCTGATTTGACGTGCGCGGGCACCTCGATGCCGGCGCCCAAGTTGACGTGTGCCTGCGCTTATGCGCCGGCGCTCAAAACCAGCGGTGGGTGTTACAGTACCCCCCCTTTCAGGAGACCCCTCCGGGGGCTCCCAGGGTTTGTCGGGAAACTTCCTGTGGAAGGACCTCAATAATCGGGGGGCATGTGTATCAGCAGCCTTCACCCAAGATCTCTCCTCAGGACCAAAACCTCTCCAGTGGACCAGGTACTGGACTCCCCTTCTAGACTTACGGGAATCGATGATGTCTTGCACCTCAAATTCTTGATGACCATTCAAGAGAACAGGAGGAGGAGGTGCTTCCATAGAAGAAAATGCGTTCTGGACGAAAGGCTTGAGCAAAGAAACATGGAATGAGCTTGAAATGTTCATGCTGGGAGGGAGGTCCAACCTCACTGACACTGGGTTAATGATTTCCTTAACCTTGAAAGGACCGAGGAAGCGGGGACCCAGCTTAGGGCAGGACTGCCTGACCTTGATATTTCTGGAAGAGAGCCAGACAGAGTCCCCTACCTTGAACCTGGGAGCAGGGCGACGATGCTTATCGGCAGCCACCTTCTGGCGCGAAGAAGCCTTAGTAAGGGCGGAACGAGCATCTGTCCAGATCTTCTGAAAGTCCCGAAACAGGGAGTCAGCCGCAGGAACATCCACCTTGACAGCAGTTGGAGGAAGAGCTGAAGGAGAGAGACCATAGACACAGAAAAAGGGAGAGCAGTTTAAGGAGCAATGCTTAAGGTTATTATGTGCAAACTCAGCCCAAGGAAGTAGATCCGACCAATTGTCCTGATTTTGCGAGATGAAACATCGGAGAAACTGCTCCAAAGACTGATTCGTCCTTTCAGTCTGGCCATTACTCTGAGGATGGTAAGCCGTGGAAAAGTTCAAGTGAATGTCCAAAAGTTTACAAAAAGCCCTCCAGAATTTTGAAACAAACTGAACGCCACGATCAGAGACAATGGAGGAAGGAATGCCATGCAGACGAAAGATCTCCTTGACAAAAAGTTGAGCAAGAGTGGAGGCGGTAGGCAACTTCTTCAAGGGGACAAAATGTGCCATCTTCGAGAACCTATCCACGACAACCCAGATGGTAGTCATCCCCGAAGACTTGGGTAGGTCGACCACAAAGTCCATAGCAATGTCAACCCAGGGTCGGGAGGGAGTAGGTAGAGGTTGAAGAAGGCCACAAGGAAGAGATCTTGGAATCTTCTGTTGGGCACAGATAACACAGGAAGATACAAACAAAGAGACATCTTGTTTCAAGGAGGGCCACCAAAAATATCTGGACACCAGGTCAAAGGTCTTACCGACACCAGGATGCCCTGCCAACTTTGAAGAATGAGCCCAGCCCAGGACTTGAGGAACAGAGGAAGCAGGCACAAAGGTTTTCCCAGGAGGACACTCTGGAGGAATAACGGATACAGGAGCAACTATGCATTCAGGAGGGATAATTGGAATGGGAGGAAGAACCAAAACTTCATCAGTAGAAAATGATCTGGACAAAGCATCAGCCTTGGAGTTCTTTGAACCAGGACGATAGGAGATAATGAAGTTAAACCTGGAAAAGAAGAGGGCCCAACGTGCTTGACGAGGATTCAGTCTCTTGGCGGCAGAGATGTATTCCAGGTTCTTATGGTCCGTAAGAATGGTAATGGGTTCAACCGAACCTTCCAAAAGATGACGCCATTCCTCCAGAGCCAGCTTAACCGCCAAAAGTTCCCTGTTGCCAACGTCGTAATTCCTCTCGGCAGAAGAAAATTTCCGGGAAAAGAAGGCACAAGGGTGTAGGGGACCCTGGAAATCAAGCCGCTGAGAGAGAATGGCTCCAACACCGGACTCTGAAGCATCCACCTCCAAAATAAAAGGTCGAGAGACATCTGGATGAACTAAGACGGGAGCAGAACAAAAAGCTTGCTTCAGATCGTCGAACGCTCTCTGAGCCATAGGAGACCAGACAAATCGTGTTCCCTTCCGGGTAAGAGCAGTAAGGGGGAGGACAATGCCGGAAAAATTCTTGATGAATTTCCTGTAAAAATTGGCGAACCCCAAGAAGCGTTGGACTGCTTTCATATTAGAGGGAGGAACCCAATTCAGGACTGCCGAAACCTTGGCCGGATCCATTTCAAAGCCGGAGGGAGAAATGACATAACCAAGGAAAGAAATTTTCGACTGATGGAACTCGCACTTGTCGATCTTGGCGAACAAATGATTCTCTCTGAGACGTTGAAGGACTTGCCTCACATGAGAAGCATGGAGAGACTCACAAGAAGAAAAAATCAAAATGTCATCCAGATAGACAACAACAGAACAATAGAGGAGATCTCGAAAAATATCGTTCATAAAGTCCTGGAAGACAGCGGGCGCGTTGCAGAGGCCAAATGGCATAACTAGATATTCATAATGGCCATCGCGTGTGTTAAACGCTGTCTTCCATTCGTCCCCTTGACGAACCCGAATCAGATTATAGGCTCCCCTCAGGTCCAGCTTCGAAAAAATGTTGGCGTCTTTGAGTTTATCGAACAGCTCAGGGATAAGGGGAAGAGGATACCTGTTCTTAACGGTAATCTTGTTTAGACCCCGGTAATCGATGCACGGCCGAAGACCCCCATCCTTCTTCTGGACGAAGAAAAATCCAGCACCAGCAGGCGAGTTGGACTTCCGAATAAACCCCCTAGCCAAATTTTCCTGGATGTACTCCTTCATGGCTTGGGTTTCAGGCACAGACAGAGGGTAGGTTCTTCCCCTAGGAGGGACAGTTCCAGGGATCAGGTCAATAGGACAGTCATAGGGCCGGTGGGGGGGAAGAACCTCGGCACTCTTCTTCTCGAAGACGTCAGAAAAGTCTCTATAACAGGAAGGAAGAGACTCAAGCGTGGAGACGGAGCAAATGGAGACTGGAGAAGAGGATGAGGAGGATAAACAATTAGAGGAACAGCAGGAACTCCAGGAGGACAGCTTTCCAGAAGACCAATCAATCATAGGGTTATGTAACTGGAGCCAGGGTAACCCTAAAATGATAGGGGTCGAAGGACAGGAGATGGCCAGAAACGAGATCTCTTCTTTATGGAGGTCACCAACTTGCAAATACAGAGGAGAAGTGGAGTGGGTGATAAGACCAGGAGAGACAGGATGTCCATCAATCGCATGAGCCGCCAGAGGCACTTGAAGAGGGACAAGAGGCAGGGAAGAAGCTCGGACAAAAGAGAGATCAATGAAGTTCCCAGCAGCACCTGAGTCAATAAAGGCTTGACAAGGGATGGTCCTGGAGAGACGTTTAATACAGCAGGGAACCAACAGACGAGAGAAATTTCTTGATGGAGAAGAACTGGCAGTGCCCAGGACGGTCTCCACCCGCCGACCTAGGCTTTGGAGTTTCCCTGCGGCCGTGTTTGAGGCTTATTAGGACAGGTCTTAACAAAGTGACCCTTCAGGCCACAATAAAGACACAGACCTGCTGTACGGCGGCGAGACCTTTCCTCAGGTGTAAGTCTGGTAGCCCCCAGCTGCATGGGTTCCTCCGGCACAGGAAGAGAATTAGCCGGAGCAGCTGGAATGTTGGAGTCGAGGAGCAATCTATGGGCTTGTGACTTGGCCGAAAGCCTCTCCTTCAGGCGCACGTCAATGCGGATCACCAGAGAGACCAGGTCTTCAAATAGCGGAGGAAGATCTCGAGCAGCCAATTCATCTTTAAGGGACTCATTGAGACCATTCCAGAAGGCAGCTACAAGGGCCTCGTTGTTCCAGGATACCTCCGCGGCAATGGTACGGAAATCTATGGCGTACTCAGCTGCGGAGAGTGCCCCTTGTGAAATTTTCAGGAGGCGGGTAGAGGCATTCTCCTTCCTGCCGGGGGCATCAAAAATCTCACGAAAAGTGGAAAGAAATGCCGTGGAGTTGTGAACCAACGGATCATCCCGTTCCCAAAGAGGAGAAGCCCAGGCCAAGGCTTTCCCATGAAGCAAGGTCATGACGTAGGCCACTTTGGACTTCTCATTCGGGAAGTGTGAGAGTTCAAAATGAATCTTGCATTGATTCAAAAAACCCCGACAGGTCTCTGGATCACCAGAATAGCGAAGAGGAGCTGAGATCTTGGGTCTCCAGGAAAAACTCTCCCCGCTGGACAATGGAGCCGGAACCAAAACTGGGGTTGGTGGTGCAACAGAGACAGGAGGCAGCGGAGTCTGGGAAGCCTGCAAGGCATCAAGGCGATTTGAGAGGTGCTGCAAGCTCTGGGCAAGGTGCAACTGAGAAGCCTCGGAGTCCTCGAGACGCTTCATAAGGGCCTCTAAGACTGTCTCCAATGAGGAAGAACGACCAGCGGCTTGGGAGGGATCCATCCTTTTTGGCCCAAGCTAACTATAACAATCTGTTTACCTCGGATCCCGGAGGAAGATAGCTGATCCAGGAGAACTGATGGTAACAGGAACCTCTCTACGGCTCCGGTATTCACCGACGCCCTTTTGGGGCCCCGGGCTTTCTGCTGCGGAGGTGGTAGAGAAGCCAGGCGAGTTACCAGGAGCGAAGTAACCAGGGATCAGGCAAGGCGTAGTCAAGTGCAGGCAAAGGTCGTTTCCAGAAGACAGGTTTCAAAGAAGCGAAGTACCAAGGGGTCAGGCTAAGGCGTAGTTAAATGCAGGCAGAGGTCGAATTCAGGCAGCGAAGGTTCGGAGGTCAGGAAAACAGGCAGAGGGTCAAAACCAGGAAACTCGAACAACCAGGGCTTTAGCAGGAACAGTAGGAACTGAAGCCAGCTTGGGCAATGTGAGGAGGAAGAGGAAGGTATTTAAGGGAACAGGAACCAATCAGGAGCAGGCTGAGGAAGACAGACACATCAGGGACCAATAGGAAGCCAGGCGCCTAAATTAGAGGTCATAGCTCCTAAGTATGTGAGCGCAGGTGTCTGATTTGACGTGCGCGGGCACCTCGATGCCGGCGCCCAAGTTGACGTGTGCCTGCGCTTATGCGCCGGCGCTCAAAACCAGCGGTGGGTGTTACACAGGGATTTATTCAAATAAAAAAAACACATTTGTGTTCGGTAGAACTGAACTCAAGGCTTCAGGACTTCAACTTCGGCTCCTTTCGTGGATTCAGGTCTTTTTTCACGACTTTGGGTTTTTTCACTACTTCGGGACTTCGGCTCTTTGGGACTTCGACTATTCTGAACTTTGGTGGTTCGGGACTTCAGCAGGTACAGCAGGGGTTTGGCTCTGTCAAGGGGGGCCCGGATATTTCAAAAAGTGCAGCACAACCGGGCCCCCTTTAGGTCTGGGCCTGGTGCAAGAGTAGCCCCTGTGCTCCTCTGATGGCGGCCCTGACGCCACCTGTCCAGTAAGGGCCATCAGATCAAAACTGCCTGTTTTTCCAAATGAGGAAATCGGGACATTACTCTGCATTGAGGGATGTGCCGATCAGCCAGCCATTAATTGACACTTCAAAGTCCCACTCCTTGATTCCATGAGTCCATCCAAAAAACATCACTGTCAAATACACAAAATGTTAAATACAGACTTCATGCTAATATACAATATTTTAAGAGAGATAAACGTTGATTGGGTAAGAAAGAAGGAACCAATCACAGTTCAGCACATGGCTGATTCTTTAATATATATTGTGACAAACAAGGAAGATGAAGAAATCTCTTTACATTCCTGTTGGTGCCGGAATCTGCAGGTAGGGAATGTTTATGATGGTGTTATTGCTCCATAGCAATGTATGGTGGGCGGGATTGTGGGCGATGCTGGAGGGCTCTGATTGACAGTTGATGGATCGCTTACCAGCTTAAGTCATGCGTCAAATGACTTTGTCAACTAAAGCAATTAACCAAGAGACAATTTACTGCTCTGCAATTTGCATGCTCCCAATGGCCAGTGATAAGAATCTATGTACTGACAGTTATGCCTTTTCATAGCGGCCTATTGTAACAGAGGGGGAATCCAATCAGTACAATTGGATTGGCAATGGCAGCACAACAGGAGATAATCCTAGAGAAGCTTCCAGCCGATCACAGTCGTTTAAGTACAATTTGATGATTTAGGAAGCCATTAGTGCTCGGTACTTGTATAGGCTGCCGCATACACTGTAGTTAGCGTCTCAGTGGCAGGTATGGGGAAGCAAATGAGCTTTTGGTCAGGGGCTTTTCTTGCCAGAATTCCAAGTGGAAGTAGGGTTGCCTCCTTTTCTGGAAAAAAATACCGGCCTTCCTATGTATTTATCTTTTTTCCCTATTAATAACATTGGGATCAGTCATCATTTTTACCGGCCAGGTGGCAACCCTAAGCGGAAGTAGAGTTGCCACCCGGCCGGTATTTTACCGGCCTAGCCGGTAAAACACCTGCCAAGGCCGGGGTCGGTTTTGCAAATTTACCGGCAATGCAATTGGCATGCCACGTAGCCCCGCCCCTTTTAGTGTCACCCCGTGTAGCTCCGCCCCTTTAGCATCACAGACCACCACCTTTTGGTGCCCGCCCCCCAAAAAGGTGGCAACCCTAAGCGGAAGCCGCACCACTCCTCTTTCCTTCATTTGGACTGGGGCTAGAAGGGCGCACCATTACTGCAGGGAAATTTGCCCAGTGTCTAACTGGGGTGTCACACCCCAAATCAGGGGATCCACTAACCGACAAAGTCCTCCCCCCACACCATTGCATAGCTATTCTTTTTGCTTCGTCTGGGTGCTGCTAAATTCAGGCTGACCAAGCCCAACCCTGAATATGCCTCTTGACACAACTATAGTTGGTCTTCATGTTCATTTACGACCATAGGTTCTAAAGTGCACCAGTAAAGTTGCCAAAAGCAACCAATCAGATCATCCACTTTAAGTTTCTCACTTGCAGTTGCCTTGTCAAAGCTATTGCTATTGGTAATGGCACGGGTGCAAGTTAGCACCCGTGTTCATAATTGAGACCTCTAATGTCCACACACAGGCTCAACTGAAAGAGTGGTCAACCTTGCAGTTACCCAACTGTGATCACATAGATGGAGCAAAAAAAAAAGTGAAAGCGGGAATTAGGGCTTCTCCCATGCTCCCTGCTTCTTGGAAAAGAGAGGGCAAAATTGAGCTTCTGGTTAAATGAGCATCCCCATCGGGGTCTTCAGACATCTGCTCCAAAGACACGCTTCCCTTAGCCAATCAATGAATATTACAAAGTAACTCAATTGGTGGACAGGAGGTAGACAGCTGCTGGGGACAATTTGGTATATGTTTGATAGCAGCTGTTTGGGGTTCCCGACGGGGCTGCAAATGCAGTTTCAAGCCAGTTGCTGGCCTCTGCCTTATAATATCCCTTTAAGATTAAAGATTGAGGTGCTTGTGCTGTCCCCTAAGCCTAAAATGTATGAAGCCACAGTGGTTATATGACTATGTCCAGGCCTGAGTACTTAATGGGACCCTTTAGACCAGTGATCCCCAACCAGTAGCTCGTGAGTAACACGTTGCTCACCAATCCCTTGGATGTTGCTCCCAGTGGCCTCAAAACAGGTGCTTATTTTTGAATGTTGCTCATAAGTTCTAAAGGTTGGGGACCCCTGTAAAACATATTAGAGAATCTGAATACAGTTGAACCAGGTGTCTAACAAGTCCGTAGGACCAATGCAAGATTTGGTTCAGGGTCCCCTCCTTAGTATCTCTGCAGGCAACATAAATTTCTACATGAAGGACTATGATTGATTGGAAGGAGCTAGAGGAAACTGGGGTCCTTTGGCCATTGGTTCTTCAAGGGTGATAAGGTAGGAACCCTGAACTAAATCAGCACTCCAGAAAAATCTGAATCAGAACGGAGAAAAAAAATTGTGAAACACATTGAAGTCAATGGGCGTCCAAACTATTTTGACTCGTGACAATTTTGACGCGAGCAACAATCATTTTTTACAATTGACTCTTTCGTCCATATGCATTAAAGTCAATGGGTGTCCCAATAATTCACAAAGTCGCCGAGAATCCATGCCTGGCGAATAAATTCGCACATCACTAGTGCCAACCAATTTGGGCTGATGGATCCAAGTCCATCACCTGTATATTTATGATATCCACAAGAGCCTGAAGTTCAGAGCCTGGAAACAAAGGCAGGGAGCAAGTGTATGGCTCAACGCCGGGCCCCAGTCCTGTTCAGCATCCCATGTTGTTACTGTTTGCATCAAAGGACTGCAACTGCCATGGCAGATCTGTTTCAGCCCCCAGGCCAGGAGACCATAAGACCCTTCTCATAAATCCTAATTCAGAAGTTTTTAGTTATCAGGAGGAAGTTTCCGATTGCTCTCTCACGTGTGGGAAAATATGTAAGCTACTGAGAGAACCTTTTGTTTGGGACTTTAATAGGGGCAATTTGGGAAGGGGAGAGGAGAAACTGCTCCGCTCACAGTGTGCAGGGACAGCCAGCAGACCCAGGCTTTCAATGAATAAACCTTCATGAATCATTAGCCATACCAAAGCACTGGGACCCCATAAATCACCTGAAAGGGGATATTTTTGCACCAATACGTTTTATAACATTGTGGCTGGACTCGGAAGCTCCTACGGGAAAGCAGGAGTGGAAAATGGGAACTCTTTCTTCCCCCTGAGATGAGGCCCATATTGAGTGTGAGGTGGAATTTTATTGCAGTAATTCTGCTTTTTTTTAAGGAGAACCCCCTTCGCCGGCCCAGATGCGCAAGAATGAGAAGGGAATGTAGGGTTTAATTCTTAACCCAAGGTAGTGCAATAAATCTGCTCAATAATTTGTAGAGCTGTTAGGCACGAGATGTTCCAGACAATAAATTGAACACAGCCAGAATCACTTTCACTGCATTGCTTTGCTCCATAAATGCAAACTGGGGACTCTGTAGACCATCAGTCAGTATTTGTCATGTGAATCATATGGTTAGCTCATACTAAAGTATTTATGTTCTTGGTTTCCAAACTCTGGGTGCAACTCAAGGGAAGAAGATATAGACATGGGCACATACCTAGTTACTGCTGCAAACCTGTCCAATATGACATATCTGCTTGGTAGAAGATGACTTCTATAGATTCTGAATTAGTTCGGTCAAATTGTAATCATCACACAGGAAGGTTTGTGCTTTCAGGGACTGGTATTGATCAAATCCACTGGAAAATACATGTTCAATTAGATTGTATAAGGGAGTTCAATAGGGGTCATTGATGAGGACCATTTGTGGCCTTTTTTTGGCACTTTTCAGTAGGCCACTGTGGTAGATTAGATGAAAATTCCAGTTAATGGCTGGAAAACTTTCACTGTTCTGTCTTCGACCCTCAATAACAATGTTCTGAAATATAATTACTAGTCATCTACATGAAACTAGGGATTCTTCTGGGCCTGCTGCCACCGTGGCACCAGAATTGATGCTGCCATCCATAATCCACCATGGGCAAAGGGTAACATGATATACTGTAGATACTAGAGATCTTTCAGGTTAAACATTCATCTCCTAAAACTTACTAAACTAAATAGGTAAAATGCCACCTGAGGCAAGGTTCCTCATCATGTCTCATGAAAGAGAGACTGTATGATATAAAACATGGATCCCCAACCCTTTTTACCTGTAAGGGCAGAGACGCATGGTCAGATTGGGGGAGATTAGTTGCCTGGCAACAAATCTCCTCTTCTTTGGGGCGACTAATATCCCCGAACTGCCTTCTTGATTAGTCTCCCCGAAGAAGAAGAGATTTGTCGCCGGGTGACTAATCTCCACGAATCTGACCGTGTATCTCTGCCCTAAAATGTAAAAAGAGTTGGGGAGCAACACCAGCATGAAAAAAGTCCTGGGTGGTGCCAGATATGGGCTCTGATTGGCTATTAAGTAGTTCCTTTGTGGACTGTTTGGCAGTACATCTGGTTTTTATGCAACCAAAAATCCATGAATTTAAATAGAAACACCTGTTTTGAGGCCACTGGGAGCAACATACAAGGGGGCAAATTTACTGTGTGAAGTGGCTAACGCTATCGAAAATTCACCAGCGTGACGTCATTTCGTTACTTCGCCGATTTACTAACGGGCGCTGGCGTAAATTCACTAGCGAAGTGGACCTACTCTAGCGCTGCTTCGCACCCTTATGTCAGGCGAAGTTGCGCTATGGCGAAGGGACCTAATTACGCTAGTTGCGGATTTTCATGAACGTTACCTCTTGCGCCAGACTTTACTTCGTCCACCTCATACCAGGCGAAGTGGGGATAGGGATCGAAATTTTTTCTTTTACTTTTCTAAGGGTGATAGGCTGAAAAAGAGCAAAAAATTTTTTTAGGGTACCCTCCTTCCCCCTACATTTGATAACATATGGCACCTAAACTATACTGTGGGCACATGTGTAGGGCATTAGAATACATTTATTAAGGTTCCCTGGCCTTGTGTGGTGTAATTTCTTTTCTGCTGCATATATGGCCATTGTACTTTAACTGCACGCCGTGTGCAAATTTCCAATCGATAGCGTAACTTCGAACCGCTGATAGTAACATCGCTAGCGCAACTTCGCAAACGATCGGTAACTTGTGCGCAACTTGGAATCTTTGTGAATTTTCGCAGCCCTGGCGAATCTATGCCTGGCTAAGTGCGGCAAAGTCAACGTTTGCGCAAATTCGGAGGTAAGTAAATTTGCCCCAAGGGTTGGTGAGAAACATGTTGCTCCAGAGATACTGGTTGGGGATCACTGATTTAAAAGGAAAATGTACCCTCCTTTACAATATACAAGGATATTATATGTCAATATTTTTTTCTCTATCTGCTACAATTTAGAAAATGAAAGCAAAGATCTTATTGGTCGCTGCATAAAACTGCCCTGGAGCAATTAAACACCTATGTAAGTCGATCAGCTCTGCATTTTCTGTTCCGTGGGGTGTCTGATAAAGTGACCCGGTTGATGTCACAATGATCCAATGTGACTTGGGCTGGCTTTCTGGTGGCAACCAATCAGGTCTCTGCTTTCATTTTCCAACTTGTAGTAAACAAACTGAAGATTAGGCACCTGCAAATCAACTCTCTGTCTTTCAAATATGGGGCATAGCGGAGTATCCAAAATCCAGACTGATATTTGCACTTGCCTGATAGCAGCACCCTCCTTGTATCACTCTAAAAACCCCTAATGATAACAATGGATTAACTTGTTAGGCTGCTTGGCCGGCCAAGTAAAAGGTATCACACAGACAGGGGAAAAAATATCTATGTATTAAAGCCTCCCACTGGCTCAGAAAACAGCTGCCAACAGCTTGGAGTGAAGAGGCCTCTGTTTATATTGAAAATGGAGCTGCTTGCCCTGGAAATAATGGAGCATGACATTAGGAAGATGAAAGGCAGTAACCAAATTAAAACACCGGCCACCACCATTGACACAGGGCCAGTCTCACCAGTCACAGCTTCCCACAGTCCAGCTTCAGGAAAGGAGGAGAAAAAAATTCTCAATGGAGGTTTGGAGTTTATCTGCCCTGACCTCTTCCCCTTTACTGACCCCTCTTTCATGTCCAATCTCCTCACAAAAGCTCTAGGCATGTAATGTCCATGAAGTCCTTTGTCTGCTGTGCTTCTCATTATTCCTTATAATGACAGATAAAGCTCTGTCCAGGAAATTCCTTTGCCTTACACCAAATGGGGGAAGGGTCCCTTTAAGGGGGACGCTATTAGTGAAACACAAGGGTCTGTTAGAAAGAGGAAGAATATAGGGTGCAGGACCCAATGAGGTTTGATGGATAAAAAAAGCAATCTATGAAACGTGGCCATGCAGAAAACAGAAATCAAAACAGCCCTATCAGTCTACCATCTCCTCCTACAGAGATTCGATACATATATATATATGTGAGGGTGAGATGGACCCCCACTCATAAATGCTTGCTTCGGACCACCATGACAGCCCTGTGTATTAGCTTTAAAGTGGCCATACAAGAGACAATTTTGTACTATCTGATTTGCCCAAGGGCAAGTTGATCAAATATTGTGCAATTAGGAGACACGTGGATGACCACATTCCATTGAGTTCAATGGTTGATATATAGAGGAAATAATATAGGAAAACACATTCAGCCACAAATCCAACCGTATCTAGGGCAGCAAATAAATTGTTCAACCTAAATCACACCCAAGTTGACTATCTAGCTTGACTTTATTGGTATCTAAGAAAGCAAAGAGGCATTCTCCTCAAATCTCACCCTAACTAAACTTCTTTCTTGATTTTCTGGGGTATCTAGAAGAGCAAAGAGGCATTGTCCCAAATCTCAGCCTAATTGACTTTCTGGGGTATCTAGGATAGCAGAAGCATTGTCCCCAAACCTCACACTAACTGACTTTCTAGCTTACCTTTCAGGGATATCTAGAAGAGCAAAGAGGCATTGTCCACAAATCTCAGTGTCATTGACTTTCTAGGGTATCTAGGAAAGCAAAGAGGCATTCTTCCGAAATCTTGACTTTCAGGGGTATCTAGGCGATCAAAGAAGCATGTTCCCCAAATCTCACCCAAGTTGGCTTTCTGGGCTATCTAGGTGAGCAAAGAGCCATTGTCCCCAAATATCACCCTAACAGACCTTCTATCTTCACTTTCAGGGGTATCTAGAACAGGAAAGAGACATATTTCCCAAATATCACCCTAATTGTCCCTCTAGCAAAGCAGTATAGTCCTCAAATCTCACTGTCATTGACCTTGTGAGGTATCTGGGCATTCTGTCCAAATCTGACCCTAACTGACCTTCTAGCTTGACTTCCACAAGTATCTAGGAGATGGAAGTAACATTGTCCCCACTGTACCCTCTAATGCCTTCTTGGCTATGTGCGCATAAAAAATCTTATGTGTGTGCATTTCTAAAAATTGTTGCATAGATGGTGAGTGGGCAGTATCGGACTGGGCTGTAGGGCCCCCTACCTGTTGAAGGCCCTCACCCTTCGTGAGCCCCCTCACCCCAGACACAATCTCTATTGAAATAAACCTGCCTTGCCCTCCCGCACGTGCACCTGCACACGTTTCTCATTTTCCTTGCCATTGGGAGTGAGGGAGTCACCCACAGTATCCAGCAGGGAGCAGGCCAGGGCCCACTGGGCTAGTTCCCAGTGTCCCCCTGGCTTAGTCTGACCCTGTAACTGAGAAAAGGGTATCGGGGCAGACTATAGTACATAGTAGGTAAATTAGCAGGTACATTTATAATACCAGCCCCCTTTACTGATAAGGCCCTAGATTACACTTTTCATACAAGGAAGATCCAGACAGGAGGCTGGTGATCTCTGGGGCAGAGCTGATGATGTCAGAAGTGGGTCAATGATGTCATGAGTGGGCCTATGATGTGGCAGCCAATGATTGGCTACATTTCACATCAGTCAGCTAGAGTTCTTTCTGCGTTTCAGACAGAAGGCAACACTAGTGGTCGGAAGTTCTGCTACACAGTACATGAACTAATAAACTAATTAACAGTTAATTTGGAATGGGTGTCAGCAGTGGCTTGACATAACATTACTCAGTTCCAAAGCAACATTTTTATAGAGCTCCCCAAAATCCTAGTGAGGCTGACAGTTTAGCCGACAGATATTGAAACTGTGCATCCGTCAGCCCCCCCACTGGGCTCTCTTCATCTCTGGGCCCCTCAGCAGCTGCCGCGTCCGCTGTCTTCATTGTTCCTTTCCAGATTTCTCAAACTGGCAACAATTTAAGCAAGTTTTGATCCACTTGAGTTGATCTTGAGCACCTGCCTCACTCAATACCCGGGGCCTAGAGGTTCCATTGTCAGCGCACAAACAAAATCCATAATTCATAAATGGACTTTTCTTGTCTTGTCGCTGGTCAGCGGAATTCAAAGTCCTTGGCTGAATCCCTACTCGGACCCCCAGCCCTGAAACAGTGAAAAATGAGTTTGAATGGCAACCCACACCTCCAACAGCTGTCGCCCCCCTGGCACCCGCTACTTCTTAGGAACCTCTCGGTCTCATTTAGGCAGCAGAATATGTAGGGCCTGTGTGTGCCCCGCCGATTGGAATCCTCGGCTACACAATGTTTCAATGTTACAGGGCTCTTGTTATGCTTGTCAGCTTGCCGCTGAGATGAATGGGAGTCGTGGAGCCCCTGAATAAAAAGGACACGCTTCTCGGAGAACTGTGTTCAAGGCTAGAGAGTCTAAGCCACCAGCTTGCAAATACTGAGAAGACCCAGTGGTAACCAGCAAGCACTGGTGACCCCCGAAGGGCAGCTGTTAGAGCCTGCGGTGGGGCAGCAGGACAGAGTTTTTTTTAATTCCCTGTCATTTTTTAGGTGACTCCACGTGGCGTCATCCATTTTTCTTGCAGAACTTAAATTAAAAAAGTGGGGCTGTGGGGGAAGTGTTTGAGAAGAGCGGCTATTTGCAGGTAGATGATGGTGATTGTAGTTCAACAACATGAGGAACACAGGTTAGGCATGCATGGAGTAGGTAAAAACTTAGATACGGGGTTTTTTTTTTTTTTACCTATGATCCCCATTCAAGAGTGAAGAGTAGGCACGTAAGCATAAACAAAATTTTCCTGGGTTGTGATTGGCCTTGTGTGGGTTGACAGAAGGCTGTGATTGTCAGTACTTCTCTCCAGGTTAAGCACCTGCTTTCTGGCCAGTGGAGGGTACTAAGCAGCTTGTTGGTTACAAGCCACAGGTGGGGGGGGGATTGCAGCACCAACAGGGTTGGACTGAGGCATCTGGGTCCCACCGAGGCTGAACTCAAGGGTCCTCCTCCCAATGTTTTCCCTTCACCCCCACCCATACCCTTTGCCTCCCTCCTCCTATGCCTGAAGGTCCGGACAAGGGATCATGCTTGGGGTATGGGCGGGGGATTGAACTTGGGGTCCAGGCAAGAAAGTGTGCTTGGGGTCTGGGGAGGGGGAGTGGCCCTGGACTGGAGGGGTCCACTGTTTTTTTTTTCCAATGTCCCGCCAGTCCAAACTGAATGTATAAATGTATCAAAGGCTGTTAAAGTAATTTCTCACAGTAATTCTTTATTCTAAGAGTAAGGCAATGGACACCAGCAGAAATGGACTGGCCCATTGGGATACCAAGAGAAATTCTAGTAGGACCTGCTCCCGGGTCTATATTACTTTGTATGTGTAGCCTTGCCTGAAACACTACCTCTCTTCCTGTCTGGCCTTATTCAAGGGATCCTACCTGTTCTACCTGTTGCCTGGGATCCATCCTTTTTATTTCTCAAACGTTCCTATCCTTTGGCCAGTTACTGTGTATAGTAGTGGTGCATGAGATGACCCTAGGGTTGTGACCTTTGATCAGTAGTCCATTGGGACAAGGGGGCAGAATGGGTGATGTTGGTAGGGGGTAACCATGATATTCAGGGATGGGTCAGTGGAGTCAGCGGGTGGTCCTGTGATGTCAGCAGCCGAGCCAGTTATATTAGGGGGCATGATTATAATGTGGGACCCATGACTGGCCGAATGGCACATCAATCAGGGTCCTTTTTGGTTTCCAGAAATCCAGAAATCTGGACCAACAGTTTTGAACTGGACAGCTTGTGTAGAAACTGAGCTGACTGATTCAAAATGCTCAAGTTGTGATGTCAGAGGTGGGTGATTCGGACACGGGTATATAAGAAATGATGGTTTGTTGGGCCAGTTTGGCTTCAGGTTGGGTTCAGGTTGGGTTCAGGTTGGGAGAAGGCATATTAGGGTTGGAAACTGCAGCACCCGAAGGAAACCCACACAGTTATGAGCAGAACATACAAAGACCATGCCGATAATGCTTTAAAAGTAAGTAAGAAGTAAGTACCAATTCTAAGAATTCAGAAGTCCTTGTCGGCTATTGTTTGTAACAAGGAGAAATTTCCTTTCCAGTAACTGGTGTGATATCGGTACTAACAACCCATATCATGGGATGCCCTGCAGTACTGAATCATGAATAGTTTGATTGCCGGGAGCATGTGCCGTCCAATATCATACTTTGGCAGTTTGTAGACACAGCTGTCTGAACCTTCCGGGCCACTGTTTCATATGAAACCAGCTGTTTTGTGGGGCTGGAAGTCAATAGAACATGACATCATTTTCATTCATTCACCCCCCCCATTCCATCCATAGAGCTCAAGGGGGAGAACCCCTCTAAACGGATATTATCAATGTGCGAGTTAATCTAATCCGGCAGAAGGAGACGCAGATATTCGTGTGGGACTGCGGATGGAGAATCTCGTTACTTTCCAAACAGCTGCAATGGAAGCCACTTGGTGACATCTGTGAGTACAGGGGGTTTGCTGAAAGCAGAGTTTCCAAACAGCAGCTGAACATTCACAGTGGAGATATAATGTGTGGCCACCTCTCTCTGTCCACAAGGATGGGAAATATTCTGCGCTCCAGATGTGGCAGCAACGCAGCTCTCCCTCTAGGAGTGAAGAAACAACTGGAGCACTGAAGATTGCCAGTCTCTGTTCTGCCAGTTGCTAGATTATCCCCAGTCCAACAGTTGCCCATTGGGATCAAGATGAACCCGTTGGCCTCCAAGTGCCAACATCATCAGCAACATAAACCCCCAATACAATAGCTTCCCTACTAGCCCCTTACCCAAATCCAACATCTCTTACATTGATATTCAAAGCAATTCATTCACAACCTGGTACCAGTACCTGTGACTGTATCTGCCCTTAGGGCCCATCTATGGAGCATTTGTACCCATGGGATTGGAGGGGCAAGCTGACTAAGTTGCAGAGCATTGCCAGGTGCAAGGGAACCAGGAACTTAAAGTTTTTATTTCTAAATGACACTGTTTACACTGCAAATAATTCACTCTACAATATAAAATTTCATTCCTGAACCAGCAAGTGTATTTTGTATTTGTAATATTGGTGTGTAGGTGCATCTCAGGTCATTTTGCCTGGTCATGTGCTTTCAGAAAGAGCCAGCACTTTAGGATGGAACTGCTTTCTGGCAGGCTGTTGTTTCTCCTACTCAATGTAACTAAATGTGTCTCAGTGGGACCTGGATTTTACTATTGAGTGCTGTTCTTAGATCTACCAGGCAGCTGTTATCTTTTAATAGGTTACCTTCCCATTCAGGGTTGGACTGGATTAATGTGGGCCCACCGGGACTGCCACATGAAGGCCCCTTCAGGCAGTCACTGGGGGTCCCCTCCCAGCTTCAGCATATGCCTGTGCGACCGCCGTTGAACGGCACGCCTGTGCAGAGGCACAGCATTGTAAGTGTTTTTAAGGGGGAGTCAATCGGGGGACCATGGCTGGGCCAGTGGTGGCCCATAAGGACCGGGGCCCACCGGGTTTTTTCCCGGTGTCCTGCTGGCCCAGTTCGACACTGTTCCCATTGTTCTGTTGTTAGACTGCTGGGGGGGAAAAAGGGAGAGGGTGATATCACTCCAACTTGCAGTACAGCAGTAAAGAGTGATTGAAGTTTATCAGAGCACAAGTCATTTCAAAACTAAATATAAAAAATCTGTTTGCTCTTTCAGTGCAGAATTCCTCTGTAGCAGCTCTTTTAACTGGTGTGTTTTGAAAAAAACATGTTTTCCCATGACAGTATCCCTTTAATACCTGATATAGATGCTATTTGCCACCTGGAGCTCCCTAGCTTTCTAGTCTGTATGATGTGCAGCCAAGGGGACATTCCATTGGACATCTATGTGCCACTAGGGTTGCCACCTTTCACAGAGATAAAACTGGCTGGGGCAGGGACAGTGTTGTACTGGCCCACTGGGATACCAGGAAAACTCCCGGTGGGCCCAGGTGTCAGTGACCCCTCATGCTGCTAAACATTTGGACAATTTCATGGTCATTCCCTATTTCTATGAGAACAAAGAGGCTAAATAGATGAAATAATAATAATTATATTATGGAAAGAAAAGAGACTAGGAGAATAGAGGTGGAGTGAGGAGAGGAAGAAAAATAGTACTGGCAGTGGGCACCTGGTCTAAGGTTTTTTTGGTGGGCCCCTGTTGTCCCAGTCCGACCCTGGGCAGGGGAGGGTTTGTGCTGCAAAGGGATGGAGTCACTATGGCAAGGGCCAGATCAAGAAGGAATCAGTGTGGGACTGGGCCGGTGGGACACCGGGAGAAAACCCGGTGAGCTCAGGACCTCAGGGGTCCCGCTTGTCCAGTTCCATTCCCCCAACCAGCCACCTCCTCAAAGGTTAAAGAAAGAAGGTAAAGGAGGTAAACTTGATGTAACGGAATGCACGTGGGGAGGGGGAGTGGATGTTGGGTGGCCCCTGGTGGTTGTGAGCAGGGCCCAGGTCTGGACTGAGGTTTAAAATAGGCCCTGGCATTTCAGGTACACAGAGGCCCAATCAGCCCTCACCAGCCAACTAAATAGTGACTTTCACCTTATAGCAGCCCCTCTGGCATTTGCCAGAACCCACAGATTGCCAGTCCGGGCCTGGCAGGGCCCTTAGTCCTGGGCCCCGATGCCCCAGTTTGATGCTGGGGCATATTGCAGGCAGCCCTATGTTCCACCCATCAAATGCACAAAGTGTGCTGTACTTAAAACAAGGGACAACCCATTGACCTCCATTCTTAGGCGCAAATTCACTAAGCGCCGAAGCGTTAATTCGCTAGCGTTTGGCATTTTTCGCTACTGCGCAAATTCACTAACGAACCCTGGCGTAGTTTCGCTAGTGTTACTTCGCACCCTTACGCCAGGCGAATTTTCGCTAGCGACGTAACTACGCAAATTCACTAAATTGCGCAGTGTACTGAACGCTACCTTTTACGCTAGACTTCGCCACCTCAGACCTGGTGAAGCGCAATAGAGTAGATAGGGATTGTTTCAAAAAAAGTCTAAATTTTTTCTAAGTCCCCAAAAACGCTAGCGTGTTTTCTACATGATGGGTGATAGGCTGAAAAAGATCAAAAATATTTTTGGGGCTCCCCTCCTTCCCCCCTACATTTCCTGACTCATAGCAACTTACCTAGACAGTGGGCACATGTGTAGGGCAAAATAAAATTTTTATTTGCTGATTTGAAGGTTTTCTAGGCATTTGAAGTGGTGATACGTGTTCCTCCATTGAAATTTGAATTTGGCGCCGTATGCAAATGAACCATCGCTAGCGAAACTTCGCTTTGCTTGGCGAATTATTGCTAGCGCAACTTCGAAAACTTATGCTACCCCTGTGCGCAACTTCGGATTTTAGTGAATTTGCGGAGCGCTGGCGAAAATACGCCTGGCGAAGTGTGGCGAAGTGTGGCGAAGTGCGGCGAAGTTGCGCCTGGCGCAACTTCGCATCTTAGTGAATTTGCCCCTTAGAGTACGAGGAGCTGCAGCTACAGGTGACAATTTGCTGCAGCAAAAGGCTCCCAATATCACAGATTTCCACCTCTATCAGCCCCCCCCTGTGTGGGCAAATGCTGGAAGGGGGTGTAGGTCTTGGCATTTGAATTAGACCTCCAAGATAACAAAAACGGCTTCATTTGCAAATGTTCTAATGGTTTCCTCCTGCTCAGGCATAACATTTGGCACGCTACAAAGAGGCACAAGAATGCTAAAATTTGCACACCCATTTTATTAGAAATTGCCTCCCCCCCATGCAGTAATTTAGAGTTTAATACGTGGAGCGCAATACAAATAGGTGAAACCAGTCACTTAGCAGAAAGTAAAGAACAAAATAATGAAAAACAGTCATTTCTAAACTCTGGAAATCTCAGTGCAGTGAATGGCGCTGGATAATTTGAGGTTAAATTAATTCATAATGAGAATATAAAAACAGTGATCCCCACCCAAAACACTAAGGTTATTAAAAGAGGAATAGAATGAGAATTCTCCAACTGTAACTGGGCATTTAGTTTCCTTAAAGGAGTGGTTCACCTTTAAATTAACTTTTAGTATGTTATAGAATGACTAATAGTGATGGGCGATTTGCGAATTTCCCACGAAATTCGGGAAACGGTGAAAAATTTGTCAAACAGCACCGGCTGAATGTTGCTTTTGGATGAAAAAGGTTGAGGACCCCTGATGTAGAGAGGGATATTCTGAGACATTTTGCATTTGGTTTTCATTTTTTATTATTTGTGGTTTCTGAGTTATTTAGCTTTTTATTCAGCAGCTCTCCAGCAATCTGGTTAAAGGGCCAAAAATTACCCTAGCAACCATGCATTGATTTGAATAAGAGACAGGAATATGAATAGAAAGAGGTGTGATACAAAGTAAAAATAACAACGCATTTTTAGCCTTTCAGAGCATTTGTTTTTAGATGGGGCCATCTGAAAGCTGGAAAGAGTCAAAAGAATAAAGCAAATCATTTAAAACATATAAAGATAAATAAATAATGAAGCCCAATAGAAAAGTTCCTTAGAACTAGCCATTCTATAACATACTGCAAGTTAACTTGAAGGTGAACCACCCTTCCTTTAATCAGTTAAGTTATAGTTGCGTTGCCATGTCTTGTATGCAAATTTAATGATTATTGGTAAAACTGACCCCCTAGTAACTATAAGCCCCCAGTTGACCCCATTTATTTTAATTTTGCAACTGTGGTTTCCTTCCCTTTACTTGTGGCCCCTATTGCCAAATTCGGCACTCCATGGCAAAGGACACAGCCTTTCTGTGATTGAAAACAGTTACTGATTGGCACTAACTTTACATGGTAACAGGTGCCACTCAGGTCCAGACTGGGAATGCAAAATAGACCCTGGCATTTCAAGTTCAAACAGCCCCCCAAATTCCCAATAAATAGCCCCTCTAGCATTTGCCAGAAGCCACAGATTGCCAGTGTGGGCCTGGTGCCACTATATGAGCGCCACCTTACAGAACTGATCTTCAATCTCTTGCTGAAATGCTGCTGATAAAGTGAGAATCGGTTGAAACCTCCCTTTTGTGCATTTTTTTAAGCAAAGGTGTTTTTAAGGCAAAACCCAAATTATCCCCCCCATTATTTGAGCTTTTAAGTCTTACAACAAAGAGGGGGATTTTCCATGGCAGATTAACTGAATGAAAACCAAATGGTGAGAGGTTTACATAGTAATCAGGAGCCGGAATAATAAAAGATGTAGTGTGTATGTTTGGCTTAGAAAAGCGAAGGGTAAGGGGCTGATTGGGGTGCCATGCTCTCTCCGTGCTCCCCCTGACCTCCCCTGATGGAGGCCAGTAAGAACAGGAGTTAAAGCTAGGGCCAGACGATGTTTAGCAGTGCGCATTCTCTGCAGGCACAAAGTGCGCTGCACTGCTGCTCCCCTTTCCTTTCAACTGGGGGTGAATTTCATTTCAGTGTGAAATGCAAAATGTTGTTTCTGCTCTGGAAACAATGCTTGCAGGCAGAGTCCTGCAGCGGGTCGGGTCGGGTACCTGCAAAAAACTGCGGTACCATGCGGGTTGCAGGTAGAACTTCCGGGTGAGGGTATAGATGCAGGTTGGCGGTTCTGCGGGTTGTGCCGCGGGTCTTCTCAATATCGATCCTTTCTCCTTTTTTCTGATCGCGCCTACTTCCGACGATGTCACTTCCAGTTTACAATGACAGCACTTCCTGTTTTACGCCTTTGTTTCTGATCACGCCTACTTCCGACGATGTCACTTCTGGTTTACAATGACAGCTCTTCCTGATTCTTGATGGTCAGTGGATCGCTGGTCCGGGTTGCGGTACTTGTGGGTCGGGTATCGGGTCCAATCGGGTAAGAATGCGGGTTGAGGGTCCGGGTTGCGGATTGCAGGTTCGGGTCGGGGACGGGTTCCAAAAAATGGATCCGAGCAGGACTCTACTTGTGGGTGCAGGCAGACCAGGAGCAGGGGGGCAGCAAATTCACCTGCGGAGAAACGTAGGCAGAGATCCGGTGGCGTCTGGCCCTGGCCATAAGGAAGTGCAGGGGGAGGGGTAAGGGGGAGAATTGTGGCATTGGGTAATGCCTTGGGGGTGTAGGGGCCCTGCACCCCCAGTCTGACCCTGTCCACAAGGGCAAATTAATTCTTTACACTTGGCATTACTACAATGAACTCAGTTGTCCCTGTTTTCTGCCCGTTCAGCCTCCTCTCCCTTCCCAAATCAGTGCAATTCCAATTGAGCTTTTGTGCCTAGCAGCCAATCAGATGTTTGATTTCATTATTCCATCTGCACTAGACCAATACAATCTTAAGCTGGCCATGGATGCAAAGATTGTTCGAATCCTCAAATGATCGTTCTTCCCCATCTCCCGACCTGCCACTAACCATTCCGATCAAATAAAGTAAAAAAGAACAGATCAGCCGATGTTCTGCCCCTGACAGCCATCGTACAAAAGTCATGTCCGACCAAAGCTGGTGACAGTCTCCCTCTGAAAATCGCACGGTCGGCAATACACGCAGAGATATTATCGGCAGCCGACAGAAATTTTCTAACCTGTCATATCGACCAAACGACCGATCTCCGTGGGATGAAAAATGTTGGGACTCTCCACACACGGTCCGAAAAACGGATCTTTATGGCCAGCTTTACTGCTGATTGGCTGAAACTGTCACTCAGGCCGAGTTAGAAACACATGCCCATTATCATAGGGAGAGTTCTGCAGCGGGAATCTCCCCCTAATTGACAAATGCTTTGATCTCCTTTGAAATATCCAAGGAAGGTATAATATACCCTTAAACTATTGAAGGGTGGGGGGGTTAGGAACAGAATACTTTCAGTGTTTCTCTTTAGCTTGTGTACGTATTGCATAAATACCCAGCCCTGATTATCTACTATTTACCATTAGAAAGGTAATGGGAACAATCTGCTGCCCATATTGAATTACACGTGCTGCAATCTAAACATCTGTAGCACCGTCATTGCAGCAGCGCAGATCACATGTTCAGCAGAGACACATAGGCCTTGTAAATACCTGCAGATTTCTTTTATAAGACATACACAGCATTTATATCTGTATTTGACATGCCAGTGCCTTGTCACGAGCTATAGGCAAGACCGGACATACAGTAAGTGGTGACTGCATACCTCCCAATTGTCCGGTAACTCCCATTTTTCTCAGGACAGTCCTGATTTTGACAGCTCAGTCCCGGATTGGTACTTAAATGTCCCGACTTTCTCTTTGATCTCCTGCACTGAACAGCCAGAAAAAGATACAAAGTTTCTATAACTTCTATAATTTCTGCTTTTTGGCAGAGAGCCCAGAATACGTGGCAGGTGCACTCCGATACTTTTGTAACAGTTTAAAGGGGAAAGAAACCTAGTCGGCGCAAAAACCCTCCCCCCTCCCGTGTGTTGCCCACCCTCCCTCCTCCCCCCTGGCCTACCCGTCCTGCTGGGCAAATGCCCCTAACTTGTTACTTACCCTTCAGGTCCAGTCCAGGGAGTTCACAGATGACATCTTCTTCCACGCGATCTTCTTCCTGCTTTGACCGGCGTTTTGGCGCATGCGCAGTAGGAGCATTTTGCCTGTACGGATCTACTGTGCATGCGCGATTAGTCACAAAGTTTTCTGATTTCACTTCATGACTTTTGGCGCATGCGCAGTAGATCGTACGGGCGAAATGCTCCTACTGTGCACGGGGGGGGGGTGGGTTTTTGCGCCAACTAGGTTTCCTTCCCCTTTAAGATAAGCAACTTCGGATAAGCAGATCTCTTTTTGGAAACTGTGACTTCACCTTCATTAGCAAAACTGTAAGTAGCAAAATCTTTTTGTCCCTCTTTCTATTTCCAAAATGTTGGGAGGTATGGAATACCCCATTTTTGCTTCTTTGAAAAATTCCCAAAACTGCAGGAAAAATTTGCAGAATTGACTCTAAATGCTAGGGATGCACCGAATCCAGGATTCGGTTCTGGATTCGGCCAGGATTCGAACCGAATCTGAACCCTAATTTGCATATGCAAATTAGGGGCGGGGAGGGAAATCGCGTAACTTTTTGTTCAGAAAACAAGGAAGTAAAAACTGTTTTCCCCTTCCCACCCCTAATTTGCATATGCAAATTAGGGTTCGGATTCGGTTCGGTATTCGGCCGAATCTTTAGCGAAGGATTCGGGGGTTCGGCCGAATCCAGAAAAGTGGATTTGGTGCATCCCTACTAAATGCATTGGAGTCATTTCCGTGCATCTCGTCAAAACAATGCATAACAAAACGAATCCTACCAATGGGCAGTTTTTACTTGCATATTTGCAAGTAAAATGAATTGCGAAATTCTAGGGCATATTCGCAAACATTTTCAACAAACAATTTTCTTTAAGACCGTATGAAAAAAATGGGTTCATCACTTTTATTTCTGCCGTAAGCCAATATAACCTCTATGGTTGTCACAATCTCTAGGGGCCCTAAAGGACCCAATCCAAAATAGGCCCCTTCCTTTGGAGAGGTGGGGTGTTCAATGGCAGAGATTTCTTTAAGATTCCCTTTAATCACACATTTCTATGGCGACTTCTGACAAATCTGCTCCATTCTGACCTACATTCAGTCGCTGGCAGTCATCTCAAGCAGATATTCTCATTCTCGGCCTTGTGTACGCTCCATGCCTCAGACAGAGTGTTGCCAGCATAGATAGGTGGGCTTTTGGGAACCTCCGCATCTGTCCTCCCCCAGCCTGTTTCTAAAGCCTTTTCCATAAATGGGATAATACGCCCTTTGACCTTTCTATACCAGACTTTTTAAGCAGCAGCATCACTCAATTTCACACTCCTAATTCATCTCCTCACTCTCACCAAGGCTAGAATAAGAGAAAAATACGACGCTAAGATGCATTTAACTCAGCAAATCGTGGGAAATATCTGAATATTATATGTAACCATTCAGTGCCAATGGAGAATTGTATCTTTTCAAGCCCTATCCATACAGTTATTGATATCTTTGGGACAATTAGCAGTCGTAAAAATATACATTTCATCTTTATGGTTTTATAGTTTTTTTATTTATTCAATAGGGAATTATGTTATTTCCCCTACTGTAAATTATAAGGATATTAGAAGTTTGTGACCATATAAAGGCTGCAGGAGTTATACAGGGAACTCTGAATATCACTCATGTATAATAAGGGATAATGTACCCCCTACTGTAAATTATAAGGATATTAGAAGTCACTGAGAGGTTGTTCTGTGACCATATAAAGGCACAAGGCTGCAGGCTGAGTTATACAGGGAACTCTGAGTATCACTCATGTATTTTAAGGTATAATGTACCCTCTACTGTAAATGATAAGGATATTAAAAGTCATTGAGGGGTTCTGTGACCATATAAAGGCACAAGGCTGCAGGCTGAGTTATACAGGGAACTCTGAGTATCACTCATGTATTTTAAGGTATAATGTACCCCCTACTGTAAATGATAAGGATATTAGAAGTCACTTAGGATTTCTGCAACCATATAAAGGCACAAGGCTGCAGGCTGAGTTATACAGGGAACTCTGAGTATCACTCATGTATTATAAGGTATAATGTACCCCCTACTGTAAATGATAAGGATATTAGAAGTCACTGAGGGGTTGTTCTGTGACCATATAAAGACACAAGGCTGCAGGCTGAGTTATACAGGGAACGCTGAGTATCACTCATGTATTATAAGGGATAATGTACCCCCTACTGTAAATGATAAGGATATTAGAAGTCATTGAGGGGTTCTGTGACCATATAAAGGCACAAGGCTGCAGGCTGAGTTATACAGGGAACTCTGCGTATCACTCATGTATTTTAAGGTATAATGTACCCCCTACTGTAAATGATAAGGATATTAGAAGTCACTATTATAAAGACACAAGGCTGCAGGCTGAGTTATACAGGGAACTATGAGTACTACATGTAAATGATAAGGATATTAGAAGCCATTTTTTTATTATTGTGATAACGATAACTAATGGACTTCATATATTAATGGATGCTGTATAAATGCTAATTAGTATGAGTTGAAATACAACAAAGTAGCAAATGGCCCAGGTCATATAGAGGGAGCAACAGAACTTAACACTGGCTTCTCACATTCCCTTCCACCTGTGTGTCATCTACTTGCACCTTTTAGACATACGCCCAGCTGCATGAGCGGATGTCAAAAACTGAGATATATTTTCCCTTTAATTTTCCAGCACTAATACTTACTTGTTTTTGGAAAACTTTTTATAAAAAGAAAAATTGTGAAATATGCGGCGCTGCCTAAAGTGCTTCCGTTTGGCTTTGATTTTTTAGAGCCTGTTTCATTCCAGGTAGTGAGGTATTTATCATGCAATAAAAAAAAAATCTCTGGTAAATTGTTTCTCATTCTTGCAAATTTTCAATTTGCTAAAGTGAGGACAAATCAAGAAGCAAGAAATGACAGGTTAGAAGGTGAGTTTTCCTCCCTTGGAAGTGTTTCATTTTATTCATGTTTGGAATGTTAAATTTAATGAACATTTCATCATATAAAATATGTGCAATTTAACAGGGAGTGCTGACTCTGTTTACAGTTAGACTGCCCTCGGGGAACAGAAATTAGATGATTCGATTTTAGATGTTTATATGAATCCCTGTTAACCCCAATCCCCAGGGCTCTCTCATGCACGTCTCTAAACTACAGTTCAGTCATGCTTTACGGCCCAAAAAGAGCACTCAGATCACAATCATTAGACATCACTTCTGAGACACATTTATTTAAGCAGCAGTCCAGTCCAGCTTTATGGCTGAGATTCTAGCTATCTGTATAACAGAGCATTCTGTCCCAGTGACTGCACAGATCCTATCTGATCCCCATTGTAAGCAGCAGTCCTGCCTTGCTTTATGGCAGCTGAGATTCTAGCTATCTGTATAACAGAGTATTCTGTCCCAGTGGCTGCACAGATCCTATCTGATCCCCATTGTAAGCATCAGTCCTGCCCTGCTTTATGGCAGCTGAGATTCTAGCTATCTGTATAACAGAGCATTCTGTCCCAGTGGCTGCACAGATCCCATCTGACCCTCATTGTAAGCAGCAGTCCTGTCGTGCTTTATGGCTGAGATTCTAGCTATCTGTATAACAGAACGTTCTGTCCCAGTGGCTGCACAGATCCTATCTGATCCCCATTGGAAGCAGCAGTCCTGTCCTGCTTTATGGCAGCTGAGATTCTAGCTATCTCTATAACAGAGCATTCTGTCCCAGTGGCTGCACAGATCCTATTTGATACCCATTGTAAGCAGCAGTCCTGTCGTGCTTTATGGCTGAGATTCTAGCTATCTGTATAACAGAACGTTCTGTCCCAGTGGCTGCACAGATCCTATCTGATCCCCATTGGAAGCAGCAGTCCTGTCCTGCTTTATGGCAGCTGAGATTCTAGCTATCTGTATAACAGAGCATTCCGTCCCAGTGGCAGTAAATTAATAAAGATGTCTCCCTTCCCTTTGCTTATTGTGCCAGTGTATTGAAACGCCTTTGCCTGACTAGGGTCCCTGCCCCAACAATACTCCAAGGACCCTTGAAAAGGCCCCTTTAGCAGAGGGAAACTTGAAAGCGGAATGACAATTGTCAAAAAAAGCCTGGTGCTATTCATGCAGAACCGGCAGTGATAATGACAGAAGTCTGTCTCTGAGGAAGTTGCCTCAGTATAAAGAAGAGGAGGGACAATGGCTGCTAGGAGACATATGTAAAGGTATGCAATATACACTCCATTTGCCATCTCTACCCAGCTTGCTGCACTCGTCACATCCGGCCTGGGGTACCAAACTGCTTAGGAATGGGATTACATGAGACACTCTTGGGGGCTTTAATGAGCTTTTTATTAGCTTTCCATTCATTGGTAATTATCTAGATCTATGATCATAGAACAGACTCCAGAGCAGGTTAAGGCAGTGTACGGGGAGATTCCATTTTCTAAAGTCAATGCATTTAACTGTAAACTGTATGTTTTGCTCTCTTAAGCCACCATTTTGTGTTATTGTGTGTATGTGTGAGTGTGCTCCATCCCTGATCACTTGACAGGAAGATGTTCTAACCATAACAGGAAGTGTGGGAGTAATAGACATGGCTCTTTCCATTCATTGGCTGGTTCGGCCTAGCAAGTACGTATGTCCTTGGTTTATGTGTGAGCACGTTGCCTCAAAGAAGCCAAAGAGACAGACTTCAGAGCTGAAAATATGGTAATATCAATATATAGTGAATAAAGTACCCCCTCTTGTAAAATATAAGGATATTAGGTGAGGAGTTTCACGACCATATAAAATCTTTTATACAGGTCATGGAACTCCGAGGTAACTTATAATATCCTCATTATTTGCAACTGGGGGTACTTTATTTATTATAATACACAAGTTTCAGTGAGTCATGTGACAGAAACGACATCAGAACTCACCGTTTATAACTGATGACATCAGAACTCACCGTTTATAAGGATATCATTTACAAGATATTCATGGCTTTTGTGTATTATATTCATATACAGTATACATAGATGTATAGATAAATATGTTGATCTATAATCTCATACATGACCTATTATTTTTACATCTCTATAATAAAATGGTATATTTCTATTTTCCCGCGTTACCTCTCCGGTTAGATACACAGAAGAAGCACCTGATAGACATTTGATTTTTTTTTTGTATCCGATGACATCAGAAAGGCATCTAGCCGCAGCGTTTGATGTGACTCGCGGCAATTAATGGGGCACTCTGCAAACAAACACTTTCTCTGTTTAGATGTAGGGCTGGAAGAAGAAAGCAGGACTTGGCATGAGAGAGAAATGATGAGCGAACAACAGGCAAAGCCATTTCCTATTTTCCATGAACGGATGTAGGGCACAAGACATCACGCACTCACTTCTCCTTCCCTATATCCAGTGTGAGAACAGCACCTCGTTTGTTTTCATGGAGGATGTTACAGCTCATTTACATCTGCCGTTAGCTGGGGGCTTGCATTGCACTGTGGGACTGGGCCGGTCCATCTAAAATGCCAGTCCCCAGCGTTGTTAGGAAGGCAATGGCTGTTGCTATAAAAAAAGGCCTTACTGCCAGTAGCAGTGAACCCATGGAAAAGGGGGTACAAGTCCAAGATGCCTTACCCCCAACTTATACCCTCACCACGGGGGGATCAGAAGTGGTGGAAGGGCCTGGGCAGAGAAGCAGTTGTAGACAGGGGCGATCCTGGCCCCTCCACCGCCTGAGGCAGCACCATTTGCTTTCCCCCCCCCCCCGGAAATTCGCTCTTAAAGTACAAGGAGCAGCATTTTTGCTGCCCCTGGTACCTAGTGGGGCGCTGCCACCTGAGGCGACAGCCTCAACTCGCCTCATTTGCCAAGCACCCCTGGTTGTAGATATGAAGAATGATAGAGATAGTTACACTAAACCCTGTTTCAGTGCAATGCTCAACCACACTTTACTCAGCTGTTGCTGGACTACATATCCCAGAATAATGTAACCTATTATCAAGGCATGCTGGGAACTGTAGTCTTGCAACGTCAGGGTTGTATTCTTAAAGGAAAGCGAAAGGCGTATTTAATTGAGGATACCAAAAGTTAAATTGTTAAATAAAAAAAGACAAATTCCATCAAGTTTAACCCCTCCCCCAGCATCAATACACACACCCCTCCATACCTTCACATAAATTCTATATACTCATATCTATACTAACTATAGAGTTTAGTATCACAATAGCCTTTGATATCGTGTCTGTCCAAGAAATCATCCAAGCCACTCTTAAAAGCATTAACAGAATCACAACAAGCACCTTTTTTCCAGAGAAAACAACCCCAACCCTGACAGTCTAGCCTCATAATTTAAAGGGGTACTGTCATGGGAAAACATGTTTTTTTCAAAACGCATCAGTTAATAGTGCTACTCCAGCAGAATTCTGCACTGAAATCCATTTTTCAAAAGCGCAAACAGATTTTTTTTATATTCAATTTTGAAATCTGACATGGGGCTAGACATTTTGTCAATTTCCCAGCTGCCCCTGGTCATGTGACTATTTTGTCAATAATCTAGCTGCCCCAGAATGACACTGCCCAGAATTAGACAACGTGTTATCTACAAAAACCCCTAGATCCTTCTCATTTAAGGAAACTCCCAACACACTGCCATTTAGTGTATAACTTGCATTTATATTATTTTTGCCAAAGTGCATAACCTGCATTTATCAACATTGAACCTCATTTTCCAGTTTGCTGCCCAGTTTCCCAACTTAGACAAATCACTCTGCAAAGTGGCAGCATCCTGCATGGAACCTATAGTTCTGCACAATTTAGTATCATCTGCAAAAATAGAAACAGTACTTTCAATGATGCCCACCTCCAGGTCATTCATAAACAAGTTGAAAAGCAAAGGACCAAGTACAGAGCCCTGCGGTACTCCACTAACAACACTGGTCCAATTAGAAAATGTTCCATTTACCACCACTCTTTGTAGTCTATCTTTTAGCCAGTTCTATATCCAGGTACAAATACTATGTTCCAGGCCAACATTCCTTATTTTAACCAGTAACCTTCTGTGTGGCACTGTATCAAATGCTTTAGCAAAGTCTAAGTAAACCACATCCACTGCCATCCCAGAATCGAGGTCCCTGCTCACCTTCTCATAAAGAAATTAAGAATATACATATACTTACCTCCTATTAGGAGAAAACTGCACTGGTCCAGGGGTCCTTCCAGCAAGCACTATGGATAGATCGGCTTCCTTCTTCTTCTTTCTTCAAATTTCCCGGAGCAGATGCATGTGCAGTAGAACTAAATAGCTGACTTCTTCGTTAAAGTTCGGATTTTCGCTCTACTGCGCATGAAGTCTGAAGTCTATCGCACCGTGGTTCTGGGTGTCAGGTAAGTATATACAATCACTTGGGGATGCCTAACTATTGGCACTCCTAAGTAACGATCAATTTTCCTTCTTATTTAAAGCAATATTGCTCAATAAAACTTCCCCCAGGGCCTGCAGCATTAATATGCAAAATAATCATCCAATGGTAATCTCAAACAAGGCGAAAAAATTCGCCCATCCCTAGTCGCCGGGCCAGTGAATCTTAGCGTGTGCCCTTACCCTAAATACAGCTGTTAGAATTGATACAACAGTTGCTAATATTCCAGCAATGCTGCTGAGAAATGTATCAACTAAATGTAACATATCGCGACACCAGAGACACAACATTAAACTTTAAACTTCAATTTTGGAACAAACTGTAAAAAATAAAAGTTTGAAAGCAATTGCAAAAAGTCTTTCTTTTTGGTGAACAACCTGCTTTTTCTCAAGTTCTATAGAGGACTAGGGGGCCAGTGAGAAACCTTTATGGTTGGGTGTAGTGTCCCTTTAAAGGGGAACAAAACCAGATATGGCAATTTGACCCCAACCAGTTTCCTGCAATAATAACCTAGTCACCTGCTCCCATTGAAAAGCATTGAAAACTCACCCAAAAGGCATGGGTGTGGCATTGGCAATGTCAGTGTGTTGCCAAGACATGCCTGGCGCAAAAAACTCCAAGTTGGCATCTTTTTGAAACCCAAAAATTAATCATAGGCCCCATTCTTCAAATTAAACTAGAAGACCCACTTGGAATGGCCCTGCCCCCACTTCTTTGTACCTCTATCAAAAATATAGAGCTGTGCAACATGGATATTGGACACCATTCCTGCCCACTTAAATTCCGTATTGTGGACCATTGAAGCAAGGAACATATCCTTATCCAGTAAGCATGCCCCTGATCGGCTGTTCTGGGGTCCTCTATCAGGGGCTCCTATACTTAATGCGTGAATTTGGTTCACTTTTCAAGTTGTTCAGCAACGGTTGAAGGGCCAATGAATGAACGATATGATGGAATAAATGATCCCTTTGTAGCAGCAACAGCAGTATAGCACAGTTCCATGGAACAGACTGATAACTAGCAAGCCCCCTGCAATAAAACAACAATCTTTAGTATAGGATTAATTGAAATGGAAAATTAACGGGTTTGGGGGTCTTCCTGGTCTGTTAAAATATTGTCGGTGCTCAGGAGAGGAGGACACAGAATTAGATTTCATTAATACATAAAGTAGTGAACACCTTTATCACCATGTGTTAATTACAGGCAATTAGCCAAACAATGAATTAAAAGAGGTGCACTCCAGTAACACAGAATCTCACCTTAAAGCTCTTCAGCTTTAACACCTCTAATTGTATTTTAATTGTAGGAGATATAGGTTTAATTACATGCCTAATTAGGAATTACTAACACTCAATTAGTTGCATTGATTATACCCTTGCGCCACATTATGACACTCTCTGAGTGACCTAAATCATCCTAAATCACACTGACTCACACTCGATTCTGAGGCAGGGACCTTAGTGTCCAGCAAGCATTGAAATAGGAGCAATCATCCCTTTTCCTTTCCTCTTTGTATTTATCTAATGGGAAGATTAAGGAGTGTATTAGAATTATTTATTCTCTTAAATACTCACTCACTCACTTGCAGTCCAGCCTTGAAGAGAGACTCCATAGTTCTCTTCCTTCTGTAGCTGCACGAAAAAGAGTACAGGACAAATACACCCTAAGCTCACTTAGTATATAAAGAAAGGTAAAGTATATTATCCCACTGCTAATATAGGTACAATCTCTAACTACTATTTCTGCTATCCCACAGTCACACTCCCTTCCCAGAGACTATTATCCACTGTTACTATAGGCACCATCTCTCCCTACTATACCTGCTATCCCACAGTCACACTCCCTTCCCAGAGACTATTATCCACTGTTACTATAGACACCATCTCTCCCTACTATACCTGCTATCCCACAGTCACAGTCCCTTCCCAGAGACTATTATCCCACTGTTACTATAGACACCATCTCTCCCTACTATACCTGCTATCCCACAGTCACACTCCCTTCCCAGAGACTATTATCCACTGTTACTATAGGCACCATCTCTCCCTACTATACCTGCTATCCCACAGTCACACTCCCTTCCCAGAGACTATTATCCACTGTTACTATAGGCACCATCTCTCCCTACTATACCTGCTATCCCACAGTCACACTCCCTTCCCAGAGACTATTATCCCACTGTTACTATAGGCACCATCTCTCCCTACTATACCTGCTATCCCACAGTCACAATCCCTTCCCAGAGACTATTATCCACTGTTACTATAGACACCATCTCTCCCTACTATACCTGTTATCCCACAGTCACACTCCCTTCCCAGAGACTATTATCCCACTGTTACTATAGACACCATCTCTCCCTACTATACCTGCTATGCCACAGTCACACTCCCTTCCCAGAGACTTTTATCCCACTGTTACCATAGACACCATCTCTCCCTACTATACCTGCTATCCCACAGTCACACTCCCTTCCCAGAGACTATTATCCTACTGTTACTATAGGCACCATCTCTCCCTACTATACCTGCTATCCCACAGTCACACTCCCTTCCCAGAGACTATTATCCCACTGTTACTATAGGCACCATCTCTCCCTACTATACCTGCTATGCCACAGTCACACTCCCTTCCCAGAGACTATTATCCCACTGTTACCATAGACAACATCTCTCCCTACTATACCTGCTATCCCACAGTCACACTCCCTTCCCAGAGACTATTATCCCACTGTTACTATAGGCACCATCTCTCCCTACTATACCTGCTATCCCACAGTCACACTCCCTTCCCAGAGACTATTATCCCACTGTTACTATAGGCACCATCTCTCCCTACTATACCTGCTATCCCACAGTCACACTCCCTTCCCAGAGACTATTATCCCACTGTTACTATAGGCACCATCTCTCCCTACTATACCTGCTATCCCACAGCCACAGTCCTTTCTCAGAGACGATTACTCTGCATTTAATCATCATGGTGTTATTGTCCAACAACAATGGTGCAATCTCACCAGTTTTAATCAGGGCCATATTTAATTGTTTTGGCACAAACAGCCTTTGCATTATTTATATACAGAAGGACTGCCCAACCCATGGCCCTTCAGCTGTTGTTTTAACTCCAACTACCAACACCCACAATGGCATTTTAAAGTTGGTTGTTCAACAACAGTTGAGGGGCTGATGGTTTGACCAAATTAATACAAATATTACCATCTTGCCCTATTACACATGTTGCTCATCAAACCTACAAATGCTGCCCTGCAGTGCTCCACCATGTGTGGTACCCAGGGTAGAAAAGCCTTTGACCACCATAATAAAAACAGCTCTGATACCAGTCACAAACACTTCTCCATATTTACTGTTACCTTTATACAAATGCACACATATGAATATTGAAATATATTGATACATTATGCCTCTTGGAGCAGATAGTTGTCAAAGTGATCAAAGTGCAATTGAGCACTGCCAGTGAGTAGTTAATTCTAACCTACAGTAGATGTGCCTTTAGCTTGTCTAAACAAATGGGATTTAGGAGATCATTTAAAGGCTGAATTTGACTCATTATGGTATTTTATGGAAGAAGAAGAT
This sequence comes from Xenopus petersii, assembly GCA_038501925.1. NCBI lineage: Eukaryota > Metazoa > Chordata > Amphibia > Anura > Pipidae > Xenopus > Xenopus petersii. The sequence continues at coordinate 9,892,780 of CM076678.1, read as the reverse complement.
GAGCCAGAACCTTGACAGTCATAGAGTTCCTATGCGAATGTTACTCAGCAACCTAATCCAACACCCACCCACGTAAAACCCAAGCTTAGGATGGATTGCACTGAAGTAGACTAATTATACATGCTCATTGCAGATGGTGCGAGGCACATACATGCCAATGTTTGCAAGCCTGACAGGTATGTGCCGAATAATTGCAAGAAGAGGCCACACCCATGAAAACAAGCAAATTCCTTTGGCATGCACCACATACAGATTTAATAGCACATGTGATATAATTAGAGAAATATGGGAAAATGGAAAAAACTGACAGACCATTATTCAAACATTGGATATTATTTTCTCTGTAGTTGATTCTTAATTTGTTTGTACAGGTAGAAGAGTAAGCATTGATCATTTAGTGCCTTGTTATTTTGTACTCCTGTGATATTTACTGTAGATCAACTTAGAAAGCAATTACTCACTTGCAGCACTAATGAGCAACTTTTACATATACTACTAATAACATAAGTGCAATGTATATGCAAAGGACACAGCGATTTGGACCAGTTTAACTGTCAGCAGGGCTAATGGCAATTTAATGTACCTGATACTATTATCCCACTGTTACTATAGGCACCATCTCTCTCTACTATACCTGCTATCCCACAGTCACACTCCCTTCCCAGAGACTATTATCCACTGTTACTATAGGCGCCATCTCTCCCTACTATACCTGCTATCCCACAGACACACTCCCTTCCCAGAGACTATTATCCACTGTTACTATAGACACCATCTCTCCCTACTATACCTGCTATCCCACAGTCACACTCCCTTCCCAGAGACTATTATCCCACTGTTACTATAGGCACCATCTCTCCCTACTATACCTGCTATCCCACAGTCACACTCCCTTCCCACAGACTATTATCCACTGTTACTATAGACACCATCTCTCCCTACTATACCTGCTATCCCACAGTCACACTCCCTTCCCAGAGACTATTATCCCACTGTTACTATAGGCACCATCTCTCCCTACTATTAGGGATGTAGCGAACTGCCGTTAATGTGTTCGCGAACACCGTTCGCGAACACCGGCAAAAAAGCGAACAGTTCGCAAACAGTTCGCGAACTTCGAACGCTCGATAAAATCGTTCGATCGAACGATCGAAGGATTTTATTCGTACGATCGAAGGATTTTCGTTCGAATCGAACGATCGAAGCTATTCGATCGAATGATTTTAATTCAATCGAATGCTTATAATCGTTCGAACGAATGGAAATCGTTCGATTTTAGCGATCGAATGGTCGAATGGTCGAACGAAATTTTACTTCGAATCGAACGCGAACACCAATTGGCGAACGTCGCGCGACGTTCGCGAACATTCGGCGGACGCGAACAGTCGAAGTTCGCGCGAACTAGTTCGCCGGCGAACAGTTCGCTACATCCCTACCTACTATACCTGCTATCCCACAGTCACACTCCCTTCCCAGAGACTATTATCCACTGTTACTATAGGCACCATCTCTCCCTACTATACCTGCTATCCCACAGTCACACTCCATTCCCAGAGACTATTATCCACTGTTACTATAGACACCATCTCTCCCTACTATACCTGCTATCCCACAGTCACACTCCCTTCCCAGAGACTATTATCCACTGTTACTATAGGCACCATCTCTCCCTACTATACCTGCTATCCCACAGTCACACTCCATTCCCAGAGACTATTATCCACTGTTACTATAGACACCATCTCTCCCTACTATACCTGTTATCCCACAGTCACACTCCCTTCCCAGAGACTATTATCCACTGTTACTATAGGCACCATCTCTCCCTACTATACCTGCTATCCCACAGTCACACTCCCTTCCCAGAGACTATTATCCCACTGTTACTATAGGCACCATCTCTCCCTACTATACCTGCTATCCCACAGTCACAGTTCCTTCTCAGAGACTATCGCCCCACAGAATAATTCTCCATATCACACACTATACCTCCTGCTGTACTTCTAAGTTGAATTTGTGGTTTCATTTTGGAAAAGCATGAACCACCATAAATCAGACTTTATGAATGCAACTAAAAACACATTATCATAGGATTTTGAAATATTGATGCCTTCTCCCCGTGCCCCCTCGTCTCAATGAATCGTGTTATGCATAGCCCTCGACTGACTCCTGCATGTCTAATCCCCTCACACTGGAAAATCCTTGTGCTGCGGGGGTCTCAGCCTGGAATGTGCAGAGGGCAGACAAGGAACTGGGAAATGGGGAAGAGAGAAGGGAGAACCACACACACAGGCAAGGGAAGAGAAAAAAGGATTAGCTGAGAGAGAAGAGGGATCAAAGCTCCCACATACAGGAGGCACTTGTAAGTCCAGAGGCACTAGCTCCGGATGTGCAAAGTCAAACTTGTCACTATGTAATTATGGGTCAGACTCATGTATCATAGTGCCTTGAGTAGGTACATCCTTTCTAGATACAACTAGTCTGATGGGTGTGTGTGTAGATATATATATTTAGGGGGTCACGCTGCATGGAATTCTAAATGCACACATAAGTAGGGGCCATTGGGAATGGGTTTCTGAGTCCATGCATGCTTCTGACCCTGCATTTAGTTCTGAGCAGTCACGTTTTGGGGATCACGGTGCATTTAGGTCTAAATTTGCACATTCTAAGGTGGATCACTGCACATTTTTTTTGGGGGGGGGGTCACTGTTTATTCTATTGGGGTGTCCACGTGCATTTAGTATTAAGTGCACATGCTTGAGGGATCACTGTGCATTTTAGTTCTGAGTGAAAACATGTTTGGGGGGGTGTTTGTCTACATAATTTTATTGGGGATCCTCTGTGCATTTAGTGCTGAAAAGGGATCATAGTGTATTTTATTGGGGTGCTCACTGCACATTTTATTGTGGGGAGTCATTGTGTATTTAGTTCTGGGCACACACATGCTCGGGGGAGCACTGTGCATTATGTTGGGGCTCCACTATGCCTTTAGTTTTGAGCACACAGATGTTTGGAATTGTCCATGTGCATTTAGTTTTGAGCACACACATGATTGGGGGGACCACTGTGCATTTTAATAGAGGGACACTGGTTTTTAGTTCTAAGCAAACATGCTTGGGGTGATCACTGAGCTTTATATCAGGGCACATCCATGCTTTTGGGGTCACCCCCCACACACAGAGCAGGCTATACTGGGAGCTTTCATTGTGCATATTTTTCACTCCCCTTTTTTTATGAATGAGCTCAGCCAGTCTCCAAAACTTGTAAAACGGCATTTTATAAAACCTTAAGGCAATTCTATGACAGATGGATTATCTAGTTAAAATAGAACAAAGCTTATGCAAACAGAGCCTTCCCCTGGCGGAGGAGGTGGGAGCCCCACGTGTTTATTCCTATCACTAGTGACAGATGAACCACATTTTTGCCTTTAGCCGGATGAATGAAACCCCTGGTATCAAGGCATTTATTGATTGCAGGGAACCTGAATCCCTATCATAAATCTCCCGGCTCTGCTATTGTCAAAAGGGAAATTTCTCAAAAGGCGGATTTGTTAGATGGGGAGGAAACATCGATTTTTTTGTTTTATTTTCACATGTGCTCTTTATTTCACTATTTATCAGAAATGGAGTGTGAACGCTTTTTATTTCAGTGTGTGCGAATTCATTCAGTTGCTAGTTAATTTAAACTCAAAGGGTAACCTGATTATTAAAGGGCTGGGGGTTGCAGAAGAAAGGTCCCCGGGGGTAATGGAGCATGGCCATCTATGTGATAAATGACTTAAACCAAGGGTGTTGAAGCTGCTGACCTCCAGAAGATCCGTGGAGTCATACCCATTGGCTTCAGGGGGTATAAACTTTGGGGTGCACCTAGGGTTGCCACCTGGCCGGTATTTTACCGGCCTGGCCGGTAGAAACGATGGTTGATCCCAAAGTTATTAATAGGGAAAAATGATTAATATATAGGAAGGCCGGTATTTTTTCCGGAAAAGGTAGCAACCCTAGGTGCACCTCAAACTGTGTCCCTTTGGCCAAGAATGAAGCTCAATGAGTATCCGTTGGCCCCTCATTCCCCAAAACAAGCCAGGGTGCATTTTTTAGGAGATGATAGCTGGCCAAGGGATCCTTGTACGGTACTTATGTTCTTAGAAAATGGAAAGTTCTCCAAATGCAAACAATTCGATTGGCATAGCTCATGTAGCCAGTCTATGACCTTGTTATAAGATGAGCAGAATCCTGATTAGATGATGATGGCACCATCACTCTTCTCCTTGGCCAAGTATCTTTGTGCCTCTGTGTACTTGGTATGCCAGGGACTATTTTGACTCCCATTCCAGACCTTAGCCAGTCTATAACTTTGTTATAAGATGAGCAGAACCCTGATTAGATGGTGGTGGCACTATCGCTGTTCTCCTTGGCCAAAGTGTCTTTGGGCCTCTGTGTACTTGGTATGCCAAGGAATATTTTGACTCCCATTTCAGACCTGAACCAGTCTATAACCTTGTAATAAGATGAGCATAACCAGCGACATAAATATATGTTACTGGGCCCCACAGCAAATTAATTTTAGGTCCCCTACATATCCAGAGGTTGTCCTGTTTTACCAATATATGTTGAAATTGCTCATTAATTAGGCCCACATGGGGCCCCCTATACCTCATGGACCCCCTGCTTCCTCTGTAGTTACACCCCTGACTAAAACTCTGATTACATGATAGTGGCACCATTTCTGTTCTCCATGGTCAAAGCTGTTTCCCATGTGCCATTAGCCTTGAGTATAAAGTTGTGGTTCCCGGCATCTTTGCTCAGGCTGTAAGTGACATATATATATATATATATATATATATATATATATATATATATATATAAAATCTACTGCTTCCTTTTGGGTTTATTAATGTAGGTCTCAGTACAAATATTTCCTAAATTTTAAAAGAATTGCAATGAACAGGGATAGAAAATATATTGCCGCTTAAATAAAAAGGCCCCTTGATAACATCTGGCAATGATATGCACTGAAAGGTCAATCCTAACTTCTTTTTAAACGTTTGGCAGTGCAGCGTTTCCCAATGTGCCGCGCAGCATCTGTCTGTCAGTCTGCAGCTGCCGCATTACTTCTCACAATAGCAGCGTCCTGTGGGGCTTCCCTTGTTCTAAACATAAGTTCCCCCTTCACCTCTGAGGGGATGGCCGCACTAACACACATTAAAAAATGAGAACTTCTAGAAGCGACAAAGGGCTGCTGTTTATTCATTCTGATCAGGGCCCGGCACGCGCGGCTTCCAACAATGATATAAAAGAGCAGCCTCTTTAAGGTTGTCCAACTGGGGGCCCTGGGCAGATGTGCCCTTGCAAAGGATCAGAAATGGCCCCAGCTTGCCAATAGGCTTCCTTACATGACATCAAGAGTTTAATATAATAAAGCCTGAGAACATGTGGTCTGGGCTGTCTTTAGGGGCTGCCAGCAGGGGCGACATGTCCATCCCCTTCTCCGTGTGGAGTCATGCAGAGCAACAGTTGGATGAAGAGAAGAAGTAAAGAAACAACATTGTGCACCGCAGATCTCCCTCTTTTTTTGGGAATGGGTTGGGAAGTGTGGAGAGGAATGCAAGTTGGTGTCTGGGGAAGGGGTTTTAACAGTGGCATAGTGGCTATAGCAAGGCAAGTGGTGAATTTAATGTACAGTAGAAGCCCCATTTAACATCTCCTGATTTTAAGTTCCCCCTTATTTTACATTGTTGTTTTGTGGTCCCACCTAAATATTATGCAAAATACATTTCCCTGATTTTACATTACATTTACACAATCTTTTTCTGGTCCCCTGGAAAACGTAAAATGGGGGTTCTACTGTATATGTGGTGGACAATAGAGATGTAACTTGGCATCAGGCCCGGACTGGCAATCTGTGGGTTCTGGCAAATGCCAGAGGAGCTGCTGTACGGATCCATAGAAAGTTACCATATAGTGGGCTTGTAGTGGTCTGTTTGGGCTGGTAGGAGGCTATTTAGGCCTCTGTCTACTTGGAATGACAGGGCCTATATTGACTCCCAGTCCAGGCCTGCTTGGCATACACTTACTATCAACAGCTAATGTTCAGGTTCAGTGTGTTGACTTGGCTTGCCTACCCTGTAATACACCAGCTGGTTTTACCCCTGAACCACTAATCATGACTATGGCTTATCAAGTTAAACCCCTAATCCTCCCCAATTCCATCTCCCATCACAAACAGCTACTCCTGATTAGTTATACTTGACTCTGATCTGCCCCAGTGCCTTCCCTGTCTGACTAGGGAGGTTCAGGCCCATTGGAGATGCTGATTCAGGGGTCCGTCACCTCCCTCACAGCCCCCTGCCCCAGCTGCAAGCTCCCTCTGGCCCCTCAGGTAAAGGAATAGCTCTGGTGACCATTGGGTGCAGGCCTTGGCTGGCAGGGGTCCCCTGAGGGCCAGGGCCCACCAGGTATCTCGCTGGCCCACTACAAACCTGTTGTTATGTCACCACTCCACCCCATCCACTCCATCCCATCATCACCCGGTACTTGATACCAATCAGTGAGACCATATTTCTATACAGGCACTCAGGGTCTGTGCAGGCCCGGATTTGTAGAAAGGCCACCTAGGCCCGGGCCTAGGGCAGCAGTATTTTAGGGGGTTGGTATGCTGCCCAACCACACCCACATAGGTTCAAAAACACTGGGGATGCTCTGGAGATACAATAATTTTTTAAATTTCCCATGCGCAATCCCCATTGCTCCAGATGATGACAATTTGCACGAATAAAGGGGAGGGAACAAGGGCAACGAATGGCAGTGGGCCTAGGGGCGCCTGCTATGTAAATATTACCCTGGGCCTGTGCACAGGGTGGCAGCTTTATGGGGATGGTCCTTGGGTGCCTATATGAAAGAAAAAACAATTCTAAAGATTTCCCCTGAGCCTGCTGTTGGATACTTGCCACTAAATCAGGCAGCTGAGGTGACAATGAGGGAGGGACAGCTCAGACCGTCGTGTTTATTGGTGAGAGGAGGGGGAGCGGATGGAAGGCTGGTGCTTAGGGTACCACTGGACCTAAATACAGCCATGGAAACCAGCCCCACTGCTGGGCAGACATACACTGTGTATAAAAGTATCACATATCTCCTCAGACGGCGGCCATGTTTCCAGCAAGGTGCGGCCTACTACTACTACTACAGCCACTTCCTGGTTCGACAGCTGCAGTGGCAGGAACAACCAGGAAGTGCTATTAAAATGGCTTCCCTCTGCCTCTAGAATTGGGGTTGCCACTAAGCTACTACTTTACTAACCAGAAAAGGTGGCAACCCTATCTAGAATAATACTTATATATTCATTTAAAATGATTTGTACCCAGTCTCCTAGTGTTGCCTCTGATGTCTGTGGGCCCTGGATCCCTTCCCATTCTACCTATTTGTTACTGGGCCTTTCTTGGCACAAGGTACAATCACATAACGTCTGCATTATCACTGGAACGCGCAGCCTTTTTTGTACACAAGCCCACCTCAAGTAATTCCATTTGGACCCCTGTGCTGGGAACACAATCTGCACTGTGTTATTCCTGAGACTCGCCGCCACATAGCAGCAGCCAGACACCAGCAAATAACAAGCAGATGTTTAGGGATAACAAGGGGCGCTCGGCACACACACACACCTCTGCTGGTTGCACTTAAACTAATCTAAGGCGCATAACAACCGTGGGTCAAATGTTGGAGGCTGCTCTCTTACAACAGAGCTCTGTTTTATACAAGTCTCCCTCGACAGGCAGCAAAGGTCACCGGGGAGGAAATGTCCCTTTTATAAATCTTTCCCACTCTGCAAAACATGAATCAGCTGGATTTCATAGACCACATGCATTTTCCTCTCCACATAAAGGAAAACAGCACTTCCTATTTATACTCACACTTTATCTTCCATTTAGTTTCCCTTTTACACAAAGTAAGTTCTCAGGGCATCACTTATTCAACATTCCCTTTGTAATTATCAATCTGCACGAGGAGAATATATATATATATATATACCACACACATAGGGGCAGATTTACTAAGCTCGAGTGAATTTTCGAAGTCCAAAAAGTTCGAATTTCGAAGTAATTTTTTTGTATACTTCGACCATCGAATAGGATACTACGACTTCAAATTTACTTCTTCGACTTCAATTCGAAGTAAAAATCATTCCAAGGACTGTCTCTTTAATAATCCTTCGATTTCAATACTTCGCCAAATTAAAGCTACCGAATTGCTATATGGCCTATGGGGACCTTCCAATGCATTTTTAAAAGTTTTTGGCATTGAATAAAAATCCTTTGATTGATCGCTAAAAAATCGTTCGAACCATTCGATTAGAAGGATTTAATCGTTCGATCGAACGATTTTTGGGCAATATGTTGGCACTCTAAAAATACATGTTAATAATAATAATAATAATAATAATAATATATATATATTTATACAGGTATGGGGTCCGTTATCCGGAAACCCTTTATCCAGAAAGCTCTGAATTACAAGAAAGGCCATCTCCCATAGACTCCATTTAATCCAAGTAATCCAAATTTTTAAAACTGATTTCCTTTTTCTATGTAAGAATAAAACATTAGCTTGTACTTGATCCAAGATATAATTAATCCTTATTTGAAGCAGAACCTGCCTTTTGGGTTTATTTAATGTTTATATGATTTTATAATAGACTTAAGGACCTAAATTACAGAAATATCCATTATCCGGAATGCCCCAGGTCCTCTGGATAACAGGTTCCATACCTGTATAATATAAATGCACCAAAAAACAACAACCCAATAACCAGAGAGCTCTGAATTACGGGAAGGCCATCTCCCATTGATTCCATTTTAATCAAACAATACAAATTTAAAAGAAAAATCCTTTTTTTCTCCGTAGTAATTAAACAGTACTTGATCCCAATCCTTATTGGAGGCCATACTTAATTCCTGTTTAAATGATTCTTTAGTAGACAAGGTATGGAGATCTTAATTACAGAAAGATCCCTTATCCAGAAAACCCTGTGGATTCTGGATAACAGGTCCCATATCTGTGTTTTTTTCCCAAATATATAATATATATGAGCTACAGAAGCATTTTGGCACATTTTGAAAATAAATATGGTACAAAATAGTAAATAAGGGGTTGTAGAAAATCCAAACCCCCCCCCCCCCCCCCGCACACACATACATATGTTCTACTGAACACTGAAAGAAAAATGAAGTGACAGTTAACCCCTACATTATCAGTAGGGAACTTTTCCCCTTTGAAAAGAATGTCTGGCGTTCAGCTGCACCCTCTGGGGGTCAAAGGTCCACTTTGACTTTGGCTTGTGTTCTGGGGAGTCAGAAAGATTTAAGAAGTGAAGGGAAGAGAAACTGGGCACAAGGTGAGAATTCTCTGAGGCCCTGGAACTGCCCGGAATGAGCAGAGATGAAGAAAGTGATATATACAAGTGATTGTTAGCGACACAGAATGAAACAAAACCTTTTCTCAGAGGAGGCGGAGGAATCAAAGGCAGAACTTACACTGGTGGGAAATATGGGCCTGTAAAACAAACTCTTCACACGCTCTGAGAAAGGACAAAACAGCACGGGCGGCTACAGTCAAAATACATGTGACAGCTGCAAATAGGGCCACCGGCTCTGTCTACTCTAAACCAGGCCCAAAATTCTACCTTCCTCCAAAATGTAGGTCAGGGGAATGGGAATTAAGAGTAAAAAGCTCAATAAAGCACCACCAATGAACATATAGTTACACGTATGGGATCCTTTATCCGGAAACCCTTTATCTAGAAAGTTCCAAATTACGGAAAGGCCATCTCCCGTAGGCTCCATTTTATCCGAAGAATCCAAATTTTCAAAAATGACTTCCTTTTTCTCTGTAATAATAAATCAGTAGCTTGTACTAAGATATAATTAATCCTTATTGGAAGCAAAACCAGCCTATCGGGTTTATTTCATGTTTACATTATGTAGACTAAGGGGCAGATTATCAAGGGTCGAAGTGAATTCGAGGGAATTTTCAAAGTAAAAAAACTTCAAAATTCAAAGTAATTTTTGTGGATACTCCAACCATCGAATAGGATACTACGGGCACATTTACTATGGGTCGAATATCGAGGGTTAATTAACCCTCGATATTCGACCACCAAAGTAAAAAATTAGAAATCAGAAAGTAATTTTTTTGGATACTTCGACCATCGAATAGGATACTACAGGGCACGTTTACTACTGGTCAAATATCGAATATCGAGGGTTAATTAACCCTCGATATTCGACCATCGAAGTAAAATCCTTCGACTTCGAATATCAAAGTCGAACAATTTACCGCATTTCGTTCGATCGAACGATTTGAAGGGTTTTAATCCATCGATCGAACAATTTTCCTTTGTCCAGAAATTGCCTAGAAAGCCTATGGGGAAGGTCCTCATAGGCTAACATTGGCGCTTGGTAGGTTTTAGGTGGCGAAGTAGGTGGTCAAAGTTTTTTTTAAAGAGACGGTTCTTTTTCTTGTTCGAATCGTTCGATTTAAAGTTGAAGTCGTAGTCGAAGGTCGAAGTAGCCAATTCGATGGTCGAAGTAGCCAAAAAAACCCTTCAAAATTCGAAGTATTTTCCATTCTAATCCTTCACTCGAGCTAAGTAAATGTGCCCCGTAGTATCCTATTCGATGGTCAAAGTATCCAAAAAATGACTTCGAATTTCGAATTTTTTTACTTTGAAAATTCCCTCAAATTCACTTCGACCCTTGATAAAAGTAATTTTGCCCTTTTTCTGGGAGAAGAACAAACAAGTATGATACACAGAGGAATATTTTAGACCTAAAATAAAACACTCAATTTCGCCAATAAACAGCGTCCCATTACACAGAGCCGGTACTATAAACCACGGCTGTGGTGTTAATGGATTCACCGCACACTAGTTTGTCTGAAGTGGCCACTAATGGGCAGAATGAAAAACAATCAACCAAAAGAATTTCATTATTTACTTAGACTTTTCCACAACACAAGAGCGCATTCACGTCGGCGAGAGCGGCAGTGAGCCGAGGTGATTAAAGGGAAAGTATATCCCGGAAAGATAATACCATTATTTTTGCATTCGCCATCATCTAAATATTTTCATTTGCACGGGCGATAAAACCTCCATTCCCAGTTCAACAGAACAGAATAAACTGCTTTAACGTTTTTGTTGAATTTTCTAGAAACTTGGAAAAAAACCCCAAAAAAAACGATTGGCATTGGCTGAGCTGCACAGGGAGCCATATTTAATTGTATATTTAGTTTATACTTATCAAAGGTAGCGGCCATGTTTGCTCTGATGAGGTAATACAGATGCAGACTCTCAGCGCCCCCTGGTGGCTAAATAACTGGCAGTAATGGAGGAAATCTTGTAAATGGTTAATTTTCACAAACCAAGGCTGAGGCAGGTAAAGCTCACAGCATCCAGTCCCCTGCCCCCACAGGACTTATCAGATGAACTATTTATATATTTTCATATATATATATATATATATATATATATATAAAATACACAAAAGCGATGAATATCTTTTAAATTATATCCTTATAAATGGTCAGTTGTCACATGACTCTCTAAAACTTGTGTCTTATTATTATTATTATAAATTAGTTAAGGGGTGGTTCACCATGTAGTATGTAATAGAATGGACAAGCCTGAGCAACTTTTCAATTGGCCTCAATTTTTTTATGGGTTTTGAATTATTGGCCTTCTTCTCTGTAAAGCTCCACATTTATTATTATTGCTACTTTTTATTACTTTCCTTCTATTCTGCCCCTCTCCTATTCATATTCCAGTCTCTTATTCATGTCAAGGTGTGGTTGCTAGGGGAATTTGGACCTTAGAAACCAGATTGCTGAAATTGCAAACTGCTGAGTAAAAAGCTTAAAAAAAAAAAACACAAATGAAAACCAATACAATGGTCTCAGAAAATCGCTCTCTTCATCGTACTAAAAGTTAACTCAAAGGCAAACATCCCATTTAATATATGGTGTAAAGGTGTCCATTTTTGGCCAGTAAACATTAGAAAATATTAGGACAGATGTTTTTAAAGGAGAACTAAACCCTAACTAAAGATGTAGCTAGAAATGTTGTACATTATGTTTTGGGCTTCTGTACCAGCCCAAGGCAACCACAGCCCTTTAGCATTAAAGATATGTGTCTCCAAAGATGCCCCAGTAGCTCCCCATTTCTTTTCTGCTGATTCACTGCACATGCTCTGTGCTGCTGTCACTTACTGAGCTTAGGGAGCCACTCACAATATACAGTACACATAGAATAGAAATGTCACAATATAAGGCTGATTAGTAATTAATACAGATAATTACTACATGGCAGCACAGAAACCAGTGCAATTAGCATCAGAATTGAATAATCAGCAAACCTGTAGCATCAGCTTATATTACAGCCAGGGAAGCTCATTTTCTGCTGGATAATTAGTGACGAGCCCTAAGCTTAGCTTCTCAACAGCCAATCAGAGCCCACTGAGCATGTGAGTGTCACAGACACTTTCCAAGATGGTGACCCCCTGTGACAAGTTTGAAGTCCTGGATCATTGCTGCTATTGACAAGCTGAAACTTTAGGCTGGTGCAATGAGTTCACTATATAAAATATGCCATTTTAGCCACATTGATATTTAGGGTTTAGTCCTCCTTTAAGTTGCCCTTTTTTAAGGTGCAGGTTGTTTTGCATATTTATCTGCAATCTTAACCAGAGTCCTTTACCCAATCTCACACATTCCTTTTTCTTTGATCCATTAAATGGGATTTGCATGGAGGCAAATATCACCCTCCCCGAAGTGAAATGTCTCATGCAAATTGTATGTGTGACTCACCGACTGGAAACATGGCTTTGATTACATTCCTCACTGGGCAAACGTTGGGAGTCGTGTCAGTACAAGACTCAGATCTGCAAGAATTAGCCGCAGATAGGCCCGGGTAATGCTCAGGGAAAGCCTGACTATGGAGGCATCTCTCCAGAAAAGTAAGATACATAAAATAATATTTTCAAACTCAACCAAAAATGTTGATTTCATTTGCATAATGAAAGAAGTAAATTCTGTTTACATTCCTTTTTGTTTGTCCGGTTTCTGACCCATGAAACAGTGTAGCAGAATCCAGTTCTACTCCAGGTCTGTGTAACAGCTTCTGCTTTCATTGTTTCTGGGTTCTGAAGCAGCAGTGCAGGCCATCGAAAAGAGGGGTTGGATAAAATGACTGGACTGGCAGAGAATCAGAGAAATCACATTCACCCTTCAGAAGGACTTTATACAGGTTTCTCAGAATAAACAAGATCTATCTGTTTTGACATGGCAGAACAATTTCTGTCTTTCCAAAATACACATGCCAATGATTAACTGGGAATGGCACAGGCTTTATTTCGGCTGCCAGGGGGAGCCATTTTATGTTGCGCGTCTGCTCAGGAAGTGGTCACCCAACTTGTTTACTTGTTTAATATATAGACAGAGTTCACTTCCTGTTCTGCATAAGGATCAGTCCCATTAAGACTCTATATGCCTCCAACTCTTCAGACTTTGTTTGGACCTGGTTAATAATTAGTAGGGGGGCATAAGAGTAAGTGGTAATTGACCCCTTATGTCTCGTTGTATGAAAATATGTTTCCTAAGAACCAACTGGAATATCTGTTTTGTTTTCAGAGAGAAGCTGAGAAGATATTTATATTTCTGCGCTAACACGAAGCCCTTCGGCTGTTATTGTTTTGCAACTCCCTGCACCCCACCTGCAGCTGGAAGGTTTGGCATCCGTGATTTGCATAGTTCCATACTCTCAGCCCTGAGGTTTGGCCCAGGGTCCCATCTTCTCTGATAATGTCAAGTGCGTTAAGCCTGAAATGTTGTTGATTTTGTAATTTATTGTTTTGTGGAACCTTCTTGGATTCTTGAGAAAAGCATCCCAGGCTTTAGGGGACCTACTAAACTGTTAAAGGGGAAATCTCATGCTTACTGAGAGTATAGTTGTAGCAGATTCGGCAATATAATAATCCTCTTGTTTCTACCCTCCTGTGCTCCTGCCCAGGCACCGAAAATTCACTGAAATTCAAAGGAATGGAGGAAGCAGAGGCGCAGAACTTTGCTGCAATCTTATTTTTATTTAGAAGTAATAAACTACATGTTTTGGGCTCACATGCCCTTTGTCTCATGCTTACAGCAACACAATAGCACACAGTGAGTGAATATAGACAAAAATTGTCATTTTTACATATAATGCAGCATTCCTCAGGGGAGTCTGGGGAGGAGAAAGGGGTCTGCTAAAGGCCAGATGAAATGGTAGTGACGTGAGAAGGCATAAAGATGTACATTCAGTGTGATGGAAAGGAAACTTGCATGGATGGAAAGGTGTTTGCACAAGATAGAGAGGGGAATTGCATCAGATGGACATGGTGGTTGCACTAGATGGAGAAAGTACTTTCATGGGATAGAGAGAGTGTTTGCATGGGATGCATAGGGTGCTTGCACAGGATGGATAGGGTGCTTGCACAGGATGGATAGGGTGCTTGCATGGGATGGATAGGGTGCTTGTATGGGATGAAGATGCTGCTTGCACAAGATGGAAAGGGTGCTTGCATGGGTTGCAGAGGGTGCTTGCACAGGATGGAGAGGCTGCTGTCATGTATTGCAGAGGGTGCTTGCACGGGATGAAGAGGGTGCTTGCATTGGTTGGAGATGTTGCTTGCATAGGATGAAAAGGGTGCTAGTGTGGAATTAAGACAGTGCTTGCACTGTGCACAAGATGTAAATGGTGCTTGCACAGCATGGAGATGGTGCTTGCATGGGATGAAGACAGTGCTTGCAAAAGCTAAAGAGGGTGCTATCATGGGATGAAGAGGGCACTTGCACAAAATTAAAAGGGTGCTTGCATCATTTGGAGATGTTGCTTGCATAAGATGAAGAGGGTGATTGCATGGCATTGAAAGGGTGCTTGCCTGGGATGGAAAGGGTGCTAGTGTGGAAAGAAGACAGTGCTTGCACAAGATATAAAGGGGGCTTGCACAAGATATAAAGGGTGCTGGCACAGGATGGAGATGCTGCTGGCATAGGATGGAGAGGGTGCTTGCATGGCATTGAAAGGGTGCTTGCCTGGGATGGAAAGGGTGCTAGTGTGGAAAGAAGACAGTGCTTGCACAAGATATAAAGGGTGCTGGCACAGGATGGAGATGCTGCTGGCATAGGATGGAGAGGGTGTTTGCATGGCATTGAAAGGGTGCTAGTGTGGAATGTAGCTAGTGCTTGCACAAGATGTGAAGGGTGCTGCACAGGATGGATAATGTGCTTGCATGGGATGAAGACAGTGACTGCATGGAATGGAGAGGGTGCTTGCACAGAACCTATGTCCGCATCAGAGAAACGACCCTGTTTCTGCCTGTCCTTTGCTAAGATCTTCAACCAAAATCTTCTCCCTTCCAGCCAAGAATTGATTCCCCACAATGCCTTTCATGTTCAGAGATCAGCAGACCTCAGAAGTAGGAGAATACAAGAGGTGTGCAAGGCATTGTGGGAACTGGAGTCTTCACTGGAGGGGAGCCGACTGCCAACACAGGGGTAAATGTGGCAAAAAAAATGAACATGAGCTCCACTTCTGCCACGGCGATCTCTCCTGTACTTGTGAAAGGGTTAAAGAACCAACAGCAGAAATACAAGTTGTTCCACTCTGCCATGGAGTCCAGCATATCCGTGGGAAAGTGTTTCTCTTACGTGTAGGTATAATTATCAGCAATAAAAACAGCTTGACTATGTGCCACGAAGGGTGTGAGTATATAAACAGGAGCCGGGAGACCTTTGCATTCCTCTACCTGAGCAAACAGGTTAATGTAAAGAGGAAAATCTTGTCATTTACATCTGGGAGATGAAGAGGCGTCAAAATATGGAAGGGAGGGTGCCAGGATTTTATTAGACTGCAGAGCAGATCCTGGGGGTGAACCATTATAACCCTACCCATGGATATGCCACTCCATCTGATATTCCATTATGGAACCAGCCCTGAGAGGGGAGGGGAGGATGTTGGTACTGGTTTGGCCATAGGCAGAGGTATAATTATGACTTAATTGGCCCAACTATTAAACAATTAAAGATGAGCTGCTTCTAGAGACTATTATCCCACTGTTACTATAGACACCATCTCTCCCTACTATACCTGCTATCCCACAGTCACACTCCCTTCCCAGAGACTATTATCCCACTGTTACTATAGGCACCATCTCTCCCTACTATACCTGCTATCCCACAGTCACACTCCCTTCCCAGAGACTATTATCCACTGTTACTATAGGCACCATCTCTCCCTACTATACCTGCTATCCCACAGTCACACTCCCTTCCCAGAGACTATTCTCCACTGTTACTATAGGCACCATCTCTCCCTACTATACCTGCTATCCCACAGTCACACTCCCTTCCCAGAGACTATTATCCCACTGTTACTATAGACACCATCTCTCCCTACTATACCTGTTATCCCACAGTCATACTCCCTTCCCAGAGACTATTATCCCACTGTTACTATAGGCACCATCTCTCCCTACTATACCTGCTATCCCACAGTCACACTCCCTTCCCAGAGACTATTATCCCACTGTTACTATAGGTACCATCTCTCCCTACTATACCTGCTATCGCACAGTCACACTCCCTTCCCAGAGACTATTATCCACTGTTACTATAGACACATCTCTCCCTACTATACCTGCTATCCCACAGTCACACTCCCTTCCCAGAGACTATTATCCACTGTTACTATAGGCACCATCTCTCCCTACTATACCTGCTATCTCACAGTCACACCCCCTTCCCAGAGACTATTATCCCACTGTTACTATAGACACCATCTCTCCCTACTATACCTGTTATCCCACAGTCATACTCCCTTCCCAGAGACTATTATCTCACTGTTACTATAGGCACCATCTCTCCCTACTATACCTGTTATCCCACAGTCCCACTCCCTTCCCAGAGACTATTGTCCCACTGTTACTATAGACACCATCTCTCCCTACTATACCTGTTATCCCACAGTCATACTCCCTTCCCAGAGACTATTATCTCACTGTTACTATAGGCACCATCTCTCCCTACTATACCTGTTATCTCACAGTCCCACTCCCTTCCCAGAGACTATTGTCCCACTGTTACTATAGACACCATCTCTCCCTACTATACCTGCTATCCCACAGTCACACTCCCTTCCCAGAGACTATTATCCACTGTTACTTTAGGCACCATCTCTCCCTACTATACCTGCTATCCCACAGTCACACTCCCTTCCCAGAGACTATTATCCACTGTTACTATAGACACCATCTCTCCCTACTATACCTGCTATCCCACAGTCACACTCCCTTCCCAGAGACTATTATCCACTGTTACTATAGGCACCATCTCTCCCTACTATACCTGCTATCCCACAGTCACACTCCCTTCCCAGAGACTATTATCCACTGTTACTATAGGCACCATCTCTCCCTACTATACCTGTTATCCCACAGTCATACTCCCTTCCCAGAGACTATTATCTCACTGTTACTATAGACACCATCTCTCCCTACTATACCTGCTATCCCACAGTCACACTCCCTTCCCAGAGACTATTATCCCACTGTTAGTATAGGCACCATCTCTCCCTACTATACCTGCTATCCCACAGTCACACTCCCTTCCCAGAGACTATTATCCCACTGTTACTATAGGCACCATCTCTCCCTACTATACCTGATATCCCACAGTCACACTCCCTTCTCAGAGACTATTATCCACTGTTACTATAGACACCATCTCTCCCTACTATACCTGCTATCCCACAGTCACACTCCCTTCCCAGAGACTATTATAGCCATTCTCCCTTGACTGTGTCTATGCACACATACCAACAAAACCTTAGGTACAGAAAGGATTCATTGTTGAGTAATGCAGTGGGCTAGCAATCTGAATAAGTGAAAAAAAACAGAGATTCACCATCAAAGCCTTTTTTGAATTCTGATAAACTCCTGAAACCTTTGCACATATATTTTTGTATGTAGATGTCAATGTTACAGTGGCTCTTTATATAAAGTATTTTAATGATTCTGTTCTTTACCATCATCCATCAGTTAGCTAAGAATAGGAACTTGGCTTCTTTAAATTAAGTTCTTTAAATTCCATACTGAGGAGGGTAAACAGACGCTCACGTGTCATGATTTTTATACTGTGGAAGACTGGGTATAAAGGAGCCCCGCAGCTGACACATAGGGCTGAGTATCAATCCCAATTACATGGGGTCTGTGACCCCCATTTAAAAGCTGGAAAGAGTCAGAAGAAGAAGAAGGCAAATAATTAAAAAAAATATTGAAAAAATGAACACCAATTGAAAAGTTGCTTAGAATTAGTCATTCTATTACAAACTAAAAGTTAACTTAAAGGTAAACCACCCCTTTAAAGGTGCAGTAATCTCAGCAGCCAAGAAAGCAAGCACTGGCAGATAGACGGAGCTGCCACACTGAAATGCAGCCGTTGGCTTTGGATATATAATTCTTGAATCCTTTGTACATCTGCTGTAATTGAAAGACTTTTGTTATCAGTAGGGAGCATTATGGAAATTACCGCACCGGATATTAAGTGGAATTACGCTCACTTCGTACACCTCTCATTAAAAGATAAATTAAAGGTATTTTAATGTTTTCTTTCCACTTCCTCGGTTAAACAAACTCCGTATAGATGCCGGTGCCAATATTTTCCTGGAGAATCCTGTAATTGTAGCATGGCGTTCTCCCAGACACAGCAGGTCTTTCTCCCATGCACTGCAGGGCAATTAAAGGGAAAATATCATCACCACTGTTTATACTGTATATATACAGTATATATAGAGAGAGAGAGAGAGAGAGAGAGAGAGAGAGAGAGAGAGAATATATGAAGCGCTTTACATGAGTATAGAACACGCTTGGGTCTAACAATAATTTGACAACATAAGAATTATAATGAATAGAGTTTCTAGGGAACATTTGGTGGAAGGCTTATATTGCCTTTAAAAGGGTGGTTCACCTTATCTGATACTGGATAGAAATAACTGATTACACTGGTATATGAAAGGGGTTGTTCACCTTTAATTAACTTATAGTATGATGTAGTGAGGGATATTCTGAGACAATTTGCAATTGGTTTTCATTTTTTATTATTTGTGGTTTTTGAGTTATTTAGCTCTCCAGTTTGTAATTTCAGCAATCTGGTTGCTGGGGTCCAAATTCCCCTAGCAACCATGCATTGATTTGAATTAGAGACTGGAATATAAATAGTAGAGGTCGGAATAGAAAGGTGAGTAACAAAATGTAGCAATAACAATACATTTGTAGCCTTACAGAGCATTTGTTTTTTAGATGGGGTCAGTGACTCCCATTGAAAGCTGGAAAGAGTCAGAAGAAGAAGGCAAAAAATTCAAAAGCCATTAAAAAGGAAAAATTAAGGCTAATTAAATAGTTGCTTAGAATTAGCCATTGTATAACAGTTAACTTGTAGGTGACCCACTTACAGAGTTTATTACAGCTAGCAAGTAATGGGTCAGGAGGGTGTCTGATTGGAGCTCCCATACAGTTTGCAGTTTAAGCAATCTGGTTGCTAGGGTCCCAATTCCCTTAGCAACCACGCATTAAATTGAATAAGAGACTGGAATATGAATAGGAGAGGCCTGGATAGAAAGATGAGTAATAAAACATCTTAATAACAATACATGTGTAGCCTTACAGAGCATTTGCTTTTAGATGGGGTCATTGACCCCTTTTTGAAAATTGCAAATCATTTAAAAACTATAAAAAAAATAAATTGAAAACGTTACTCAGAATTTGTCATTTAAAGGTGAACCACCCCTTTAAAGGAGTGTTTCACCTTTAATTAAATTAACTTGCAGTACATTATAGAGTGGCCGATTCTAAGCAACTTTTCAATTGGTCTTCATTATTCATTTTTTTTAATGATTTGCCTTTTTCTTCTGGCTCTTTCCAGCTTTAAAATGGGGGTCACTGACCCCTTAAAAAAACCCAAATGCTCTGTAAGGCTACAAATGTATTGTTATTGCTACTTTTTATTACTCCTCTTTCTATTCGGCCCCTCCTATTCATATTCCAGTCTCGTATTCAAATCAGGAGGTCTGCGGGGCAGTGGTTTGTATAGGTAAGGTACTGAATACTGAATAAGGTACTGAATAAGAAGTATCAAAAATTAATGATAACAATATAATTGTAGCCTCACAGAGCAATGGCTTTTTTTGGCTGCTGGGGGTCAGTGACCCCTGTCTGAAAGCTTATAATAATAAGAAGAAGAAGATGAAGAAGAAGAAACAAATAATCCAAAAACTGTAAAAAAAAATAAAATAATGAAGACAAATTGCAAAGTTACTAGGAACAGGACATTCTATAACATACTAAAAGTTAACGTAAAGGCAAACCACCTGTTTCAAGCAGAAGACATACTGTAACTCAGTGAAACCTGAGACTTGGGCTTCCAAGGCATGTGAATTGCACCTTCATTCATAAAAATGTGCAGGTCAAACCCAGTTTAAATATTTTTTAAAAGGCTTTTTATCCTTTTCAGATACCTTCAGGGAAATGTTATAAAAGCTGCAAACCAGGTCCAATAAACCGGCGGCAACCAATCAGTTGTTTGCTTTCCCACTGTAAAATGCTGCTTGCTGATTGGTTGCTATGGTTGCTATGGGTATCAAGGACTGAGGCAAACTTGTGACTTTTGTGATATTAAGGATACAACTGTATTTCTTCAAGGGAACATTGTCCTAGTTGGGGGCAGATCTGTTGGTGCAGATTCACAGACTCAAAACAGTGGGACTTGCTGGGGAGTGGGTGGAGTTTGAGGCAGATAGGCGGGACCTGCACGAATCACAGACATGGTCTATTAAAATTAGTAATATTTAAAACCTGTGTCCTCATTAAACATTGATGAAAGGCCCAAACCTTGTGGGCTAGGGAAGGCAATGGACTAGTAACCCAGGGACCATGGATGTGAAGGTTCTGCAAACTAAGTAGTATGAAGGCCCATGATTTCTGATGGTGGACCTCATTGAGGGGTAAAGGGGCCTGGGTTCTGTAGTCTATGAATTCTGTAGACCCAAAAGTCAAGCATTTTACATTTTTGTTGACACATTTTCTTTTGAAATGTATTTTGTGGTGAAAAACCTGAATATTTCCTTGTTGTCGTGGTGGCTCAGTCTTGGTCTCCATCTTGCCCTACTGTCTTCATTTTGTCTTTATTGTTCCTGGTCCTATCTACAACCTCTGATATAGGGTCCAGGGTAGTCAATATTGATGGGCGAATATCTCCTGTTTTGCTTGGCCGTAAAATTAGCGAAATATTAGCGCGTCCGAAAAGTCGCACGCATAAATTTGGACTCCTGCATTAAAGTCAATGGGTGTCTGAATAGTGTTGACGTGCAGCGATTTTGACACGAGCGACTGTTCCAAAATTTTTGGACGCCGGAAAATTTTCGCAGGAGTTTTGCGAATTTATTCACTGTCAGGAAAATTTGTGCCAGTTGAATTTATTCGCCCATCACTAGTAGTAAACCCTACTGCACCCCTAAAGACAACTCTGGATCGAAGCTTAGGACGGTCATATGGGAACACAAGGTTTTAGACCTTCCACCTCAGAAGAACAGTGGAAGGCCTTCAGTAGCCCCAAAATAGCTCTGGATCAAGGCCTAGGGGGATCAGGTCTGGACTAGGAGTCAAAATACAAGTTTAAAGGAGAAGGAAAGCTATGGAAGCATTTTATTACCAATAGATTAGCTGCAATAGTGCAAGCTAGAATGCTATATTTATTCTGTAGAATGCTTTACCATACCTGAGTAAAAAGCTCTAGAAACTCTCTGTTTGTTTAGGATAGGAGCTGCAGTATTAACATGGTGTGACATCACTTCCTGCCTGAGTCTCTCCCTGCTCTGGACTCAGATTACAGTAGAGAAGGGAGGGAGGGGAAGAGGCACAAACTGAGCATGCTCTTGCCCAGGGCAATGAGGTTTAAGCTGAAGGCAGGAAGTCTGATACAGAAGCCCATGTGTACACAATAGAAGGAAAGAAATGCAGTGTTTCTTTTGACAGGGGACGCAGAGCAGCACTTCTTTGGGGGTTTACTGGTGTATTTAGATGGGCCTTTCTGATAAGGCTTACTTAGTTTTAACCTTTCCTTCTCCTTTAAAGAGGTCCAAACAGCCCCCATCAGCCCATCAATTAGTCACTGTGTATAAGGGGGCACTGACATTTGAATGTCCATCTTTACAGGCTATGCTTAAGTTCTAGGTAAGCATAAAACGCGTTGGGTCGATTGTATACGGTCAATATAGTTTTTAATGTATTTGTAATAAAGTGAACTTTGAACGTTAATCTGTGCAGGATGTTTATGATGAGTATTAGGAAAGAACAGCCTGGGCCTGTAGTGCCCTGGAGCAGTGGGTGGAGGCCAGAGGAACAGCTCCTGCCTGACCTCAAACATATTTCTTCCAAGCTGCCAAGTTCTTGCCTATCCCGTTGACCTTCGTTGTTTGTTGAAGCGGCACAAGCTGAATGGGTGTAGCACAGCATGACAATTCTCAAACACACCTACGTTTGTGGAGGAGCACGGCTTAATTGTGGAACGGATCGAAGCGTAAAATAAATACCATCATCTCGTCTGTGTGAATGGAAACACAGAATAAGTTTCCTTCCGATAACCTTAAAGGGCAAGGAAAACCCAAAGGAGCAGGCAGGGCGCAGGACCTATAGGATAATCCCATATTCTTGTAAATATCCTGCTTGTCTTATACTTGCCCAGGTCCAGCAGCTACTAATGCCTTCACCAGCCATGGGCAGAATGCACACTTCTATGCACTGTTGGTTTGTGCCCATGTAGCTGCCCTCTCCAGCGTACGGAACTAGGTGGGCAACATGTGATTCCCCTAGAGCACCATTTAAATGTAGAATCCATATCTCCTGGCCAATACAGAGTCTACATCATTGGCAGGCATGTGTTGTCGCTTGATATTATGTTGAGGGTTTCAACATTTGGGTGGCGTAGCCCTTCTATGGAAGTGTTATGTATTTTGACCTTAAGAAAAATCATATTAGTCCAATATAGGTTGGGTAATCCATGTCTATATACTTACTGTAAATACTTCTACACTGCCTTGGGTCCCACCAACTCTAAAGGAGGACCATGGCTTGGGCAAATGTCAACATTCTACACTCTACCTACACAGACAACAAAATCAACACAGTCTGACAGATCCATCATAGAAAGAATGTAATGTGCGCACAACGGGATATGCCCTTGAAATTTACTGACAAGTGGGGGTTATTTTTAACCATGAAGTTGCACCTTCCACCCACCAACAGTTATGGTTGCTGCATTGTGGAGCTGTTACAGTAGTGCAGCTGCACAATGGGGTGAGTATGTGGCTGCGGGCGCTTAATGTAATAGGTGCCAGACTGAAGGCAATCACGCTTAAAGCTTGTATAAACTGGGAAACAAACCATTCCGGTTCTTAGGTTTTGCACACTGTACCTTTAGCACTCACCCTGAGAACAGGGAAACGGATAAGTAATCACATACTGCCTTTTTGCTGCCATTTGCCTGTTAGTCAACAATATTTGTACTTTGTTTTTTTTTTGTTTTTTCAAATGTTTGTTCTGCTCCTCTCAGGCTGGAAATTGGGTCAGCAACAGGAACACTGCAAAATTCAAACCCTGATGTTAATAAGCCTTATTTAGGCTAAAAGTAACACAAAATTGAGGGTGCATTGGCACCAATGATAAAGGTCCTGCATTGACACAATGCAGTAGCTGCTACTGATTTGCGCAAAGCGAATCAGGGACTAATACCGCACTTCCAAATTGACATCGTTCCTACGGAAACTGCATCCATCACAATGAATTGCCAAATGAATGCTAATCTTGGGTCCTTAGTGGTGCACTGCAAGCAAGTTATGATAGACCCACTTTAGTCTGTTCTTGCAAAAAATGCTGGGATTCTTCATCTAGATATGTGATTCCTATTGTGAGTGATTTGGACTACCCTTGGTATACACAAGCCTTATCTTGCTGTGGCAGAGACCACCACCAGTCTAATGTGTGAGGACTGGGTCTCCTAGGGCCTACCAAAGAACCTTAATTGAGGAGCCACTTAAAAGGGCCACCATAAGAGTGAAAGGGAGGTCATCAGAGACCAGCAGTGCCATCTTCATAATACTGGAAGTGAGCTCATCATAGACCGGCAATGCTATTTGCATAAAACTGGAAATGAGGTCATTATAAACCAGCAGTGCCATCTTCATAAAACTGGAAGTGAGCTCATCATAGACCAACAGGGCCATCTTCATAAAACTGGAAGTGAGCTCATCATAGACTGGCAGTGCCATCTTCATAAAAATGAAAGTGAGCTCATCATAGACCAGCAGTGCCATCTTCATAAAACTGGAAGTGAGCTCATCATAGACCGGCAGTGCCATCTTCATAAAACTGGAAGTGAGCTTATCATAGACCGGCAGTGCCATCTTCATAAAACTGGAAGTGAGCTTATCATAGACCGGCAGTGCCATCTTCATAAAACTGAAAGTGAGCTCATCATAGACCAACAGTGGCATCTTCATAAAACTGGAAGTGAGGTCATCATAGACCAGCAGTGCCATCTTCATAAAACTGGAAGTGAGCTCATCATAGACCAAAAGTGGCATCTTCATAAAACTGGAAGTGAGCTCATCATAGACCGGCAGTGCCATCTTCATAAAACTGGAAGTGAGCTTATCATAGACCGGCAGTGCCATCTTCATAAAACTGAAAGTGAGCTCATCATAGACCAACAGTGGCATCTTCATAAAACTGGAAGTGAGGTCATCATAGACCAGCAGTGCCATCTTCATAAAACTGGAAGTGAGCTCATCATAGACCAACAGTGGCATCTACATAAAACGGGAAGTGAGCGCATCATAGATCAGCAGAACCATCTTCAGAAAACTAGAAGTAAGGGCATCATAGACTAGCAGTGCCATCTTCATAAGACTGGAAGTGAGCTCATCATAGACCGGCAATGCTATCTTCAGAAAACTGGAAGTGACGTCATCATAGACCGGCAGTGCCATCTTCATAAAACTGGAAGTGAGCTTATCATAGACCGGCAGTGTCATCTTCATAAAACTGAAAGTGAGCTCATCATAAACCAACAGTGGCATCTTCATAAAACTGGAAGTGAGGTCATCATAGACCAGCAGTGCCATCTTCATAAAACTGGAAGTGAGCTCATCATAGACCAACAGTGGCATCTTCATAAAACTGGAAGTGAGCTCATCATAGACCAGCAGTGCCATCTTCATAAAACTGGAAGTGAGCTCATAATAGACCAACAGTGGCATCTTCATAAAACTGGAAGTGAGCTCATCATAGACCGGCAGTGCCATCTTCATAAAACTGAAAGTGAGCTCATCATAGACCAACAGTGGCATCTTCATAAAACTGGAAGTGAGCTCATCATAGACCGGCAGTGCCATCTTCATAAAAATGAAAGTGAGCTCATCATAGACCAACAGTGGCATCTTCATAAAACTGGAAGTGAGCTCATCATAGACCAGCAGTGCCATCTTCATAAAACTGGAAGTGAGCTCATCATAGACCGGCAGTGCCATCTTCATAAAACTGGAAGTGAGCTCATCATAGACCAGCAGTGCCATCTTCATAAAACTGGAAGTGAGCTCATCATAGACCAACAATGCCATCTTCATAAAACTGGAAGTGAGCTCATCATAGTCCGGCAGTGCCATCTTCATAAAACTGGAAGTGAGGTCATCATAGACCAACAGTGGCATCTACATAAAACGGGAAGTGAGCGCATCATAGATCAGCAGAACCATCTTCAGAAAACTAGAAGTAAGGGCATCATAGACTAGCAGTGCCATCTTCATAAGACTGGAAGTGAGCTCATCATAGACCGGCAATGCTATCTTCAGAAAACTGGAAGTGACGTCATCATAGACCGGCAGTGCCATCTTCATAAAACTGGAAGTGAGCTCATCATAAACCAACAGTGGCATCTTCATAAAACTGGAAGTGAGGTCATCATAGACCAGCAGTGCCATCTTCATAAAACTGGAAGTGAGCTCATCATAGACCAACAGTGGCATCTTCATAAAACTGGAAGTGAGCTCATCATAGACCGGCAGTGCCATCTTCATAAAACTGAAAGTGAGCTCATCATAGACCAACAGTGGCATCTTCATAAAACTGGAAGTGAGCTTATCATAGACCGGCAGTGCCATCTTCATAAAAATGAAAGTGAGCTCATCATAGACCAACAATGGCATCTTCATAAAACTGGAAGTGAGCTCATCATAGACCAGCAGTGCCATCTTCATAAAACTGGAAGTGAGCTCATCATAGACCAACAGGGCCATCTTCATAAAACTGGAAGTGAGCTCATCATAGACTGGCAGTGCCATCTTCATAAAACTGGAAGTGAGCTCATCATAGACCAACAGTGGCATCTACATAAAATGGGAAGTGAGCGCATCATAGATCAGCAGAACCATCTTCAGAAAACTAGAAGTAAGGGCATCATAGACTAGCAGTGTCATCTTCATAAGACTGGAAGTGAGCTCATCATAGACCAGCAATGCTATCTTCAGAAAACTGGAAGTGAGCTCATCATAGACTAGCAATGCCATCTTCATTATACTGGAAGTGAGGTTATGATAGACCAGCAGTGCCATCTTCATAATACTGGAAGTGAGCTCATGAAAGACCAGCAGTGCCATCTTCATAATACTGGAAGTGAGCTCATCATAGACCAGCAGTGCCGTATTCATAATACTGGAAGTGAGGTTATGATAGACCAGCAGTGCCATCTTCACAAAATTGGAGAGCAGGGAATCCTGCTACTGGAGTCGTGACCCAGTGATCTGCAAACCCACACCTATACCCACATGCTACCTGCAAAATACCCTCATTTTTTGCAGGTAACCCCATGGTATATAAATTGCAGCAGGACAATATTTAATGTCATAGTCCTGACATTTGGGGGTCTGGCTGTTTTGGGGTACATTAAGAGGGAAGCATGTCATATTTGTATATTGCATTCCATGAGGCATGAGCAGGGTAGGGACTAGTGCTTGCATGCCGTCTGTACATTTTTCAGCAGAGACGCAACACAACTGAAGGAAGCAGAGCTGCATGGGACAGGAAGCTATAATCCTTCTTGTTCTAGTAAGTATGTACTATAAATATGTATGGTTTACAGGCATTAGAAAAGCAGGAAATTGGTGTTTTCACCTACGGTTTCTTGGATGCCCATCAAACGTCCCCTTTATTTTTAGTATCAAAGTCAAAGAAAAAAAGGCATTGTTAGAAAGAATAGGCTTCTTATATTCTTGGCAGGAGCAGCAGCGGCAGCGGTGAAGACTGGATATTACTATATCTGACTTCATTCAAGGCCCACATTGGTTTCCCAGTGATTTCTGTCCATTTCAGAGATTCCAAAGATGGTTTGTGTTAAGGGAGCGCTGGGGTGGAATCTGAACCAAAGTGCAAGCTACACAGTTATGAACAAATATGCGACGGCGTTTTATGGCTCATTCAGCGCATCTCTGGGTTCATGGCATGCGTTCAGTCCACAAACATCATTAAAAAAAAAAAGGATTGTTTTGGCAGAACATGAAGCTTTTCGAAATTATATACATCCTGTATTCTAGAAACATATTGAGATTTTTCCCTTATTAAAGCTTTTTATTAATTCAGTTAACCAACAGTACAGTATTTCTTGTTGTTCCAGCAAACTGCTCCCTAATGATCTGACATAGCAAGCAGCCCATAGCATTCTTCATATGGTTTCATTAACTCTCTCCCTGGGACTTCTGGCTTTTCCCACTAGGATTGATCTATACAATGCCTCATAGATTGTAAGCTCCCCAGTGATCCCCAGTAACAGGTGAAAGTTCCTTGCTTTCTTTGGCTCCTCCTCTGTTACTTCTGCTTCCCAATGCAAGTCTAGTATTAGTTGTAATACTACAAGGTCTCTAACACATAGGCAGACGTTAGAGGACATGGTTGTCTTGTGAATGCACATTTAAACTCAGGCACAAGTACTTTTAGAATGGACACTAAGCCCTTGCATCCGGGGTCTTTGTACATTATCCCTATTGATGGCATTTTGGTCTTTCATGATGAATTACCTGATCATTATCTGCTTGGAGTTGCTCAACTATGGGTTAGGAAGGGTCATAATCCATGGGAAGCAAAATGCTTGCTCAGTGGTTATCAGCGTTGGGGTCCTTGGTTTGAATTTGACCTTGGCACCAAGTTGCTAGTATAGTCCTTTGTCTGCATGGGTTTTCCATGTTGGTGCGAGGAATCAGATCTATCTCTCTTCTCCTGATCTCAACCCAGAACTCCTAACTTGGGTCTCCTCCTGCCTCTCCGCTACCTCTACTTGGATGTCGCAACGCTACTTTAAATTAAACCTCTCTAAAACAGAAATGGTTCTTTTTTCTCCAACTAACACCATTAACATCCCGGAAGTATCCATCATAGCTAACAATTCCACTATCACCCCATCTCCCCAGGCCTGGTGCCTTGGGGTTATCCTAGATTCTGCCCTGTCCTTCACTCCTCATATCCTCTGCCATGTCACTCTGCCAATCCCTACAATGGCTTCCACTACCTTTCAGAATAAAATTCAAATGAATGACCCTGACATCTCTAAACTCAACTCTATATACTCACCCAACCGCTTACTACACTCCTCTACTGACCTGCTACTCAACTCTTCTCTCATTACCTCCTCACATGCTCACATTCAAGACTTTACAAGGGCTGCACCCCTCCTCTAGAATTCTCTCCCACGGTCTGTTCGACTTTCTCCCAACCTTTCTGCTTTCAGAAGATCTCTTAAAACACACTTCTTTAGAGAAGCCTACCCTCATTCTGCTTAACTACCAAATACAATACCATATAGAGTACTACATCGCTCACTCACTTAATTCTGATCTTGCCCACTCCCACACCTTGTGTCTTATTCCCTTCCCTTTAGATTGTAAGCTCTTTTGTACAGGGCCTTTCTCACCTCTTGTACCGGTATTGGTTGTGATGTATGTCACTCCGTGTTCTATGTATGTAATTAATGTGATTTAGTTGTATAAACACATTTACTTTAAAGCGATATGAAATATGCTGGCGCTATATAAATAAATGATAATAATAAATAATAATAATATCACTCTTTTTGCTGATAGTGGTGTCTGTAACTGCTTTTGGGGGTGCTTTGAATGCTGGATACCCAATGGAAAGGCTAGGGATAGAATGTAAAAGTGTAACGATAGGGCTTTTAATGTAAAAGGAATGCCATCATTCTGTACCCAGACAATGACCATTATACGACTGTGGGCAAATATTATGTTTTTTGACCCACTGCACATACTTTAGATTCTTCAAACTCGTTTGACCTTTCCATATATCCTAGATTTTAAGATCTGGGAGAACAGGGACCTCTATTGCAATTGTAGGGTTGCATAGACATGGCGGAATAAGGTCTAGGGTGACTGATACAGACCTACAGGTGGTCACATCTGATATCAATGTCAACGACCCAATTGCATCAAATCAGCCAGGGCCACCTTTGGTGCTGGAGAGGTGTGTGATTGTGAAACAAAAGCCCTTCAGCTGTAAACCTACAACTCTTGGGTTCTTGCCTAATGTTACCACCTTGTTCTGCTATACCTCCTATCTACACCTACAATTGCTGTCCTAAAGGCCCCCTGTGGTACCCATGACAGTTTGGGCCTCCTTAAGACAGCTATGAAATTCCAGATTTGCTTGGATCAACAAGGAAGAGGCTGACTTTATACAATGTCTGGTTAAGATGTATTTTTCCACCAATATACATACGTGTTCAAATAATGTAGCTGCATTCCTGTATCGAGCATGCTGGGGTGAGGTTGGAAAATGTTGATAGAAATGGGATAAAGTTGACAATATATGTTACCTCCTATATCTCTTAGGGTTTATTGCTTCTGAAACAGGAAGATTGTGGTTAATGTTTTGTGTAAGAGAATGGCAGGATAATTAACATTGCCTTTTCTTGCACATTTCCCAACCAGATATTTATATGACCCCCCAATAGCAATGCTCAAGATAAAAACCCTGACACATCAACATACACATTTTATAGAAATATTAGCTGGTTCGATAGGTAAGAAGGGGTAGAGGTTACGATACCGTCAACTCCTCCTACAGAATAGTGCTTAGTATGGGGGTATATCAATGTCACATTTAGATGGAATGATAATAGAGATAGCAAGACAAGTGTTCTATGGTGCGCAATAGTGCATGGTTTGATGCCAAATGTCTTCTCCATCAGTATAACTGTGGAATATTTTCTACCCTAAGGAGTTGTGCATGTTATCCAAATCATATCATTTTAGGTGAGTCAATAGATAATGTTTCTGGCTAGGGAGTCCCCTTGAGGAGGTTCTAGAGCAGGTTCTTCTGTGTGGATGTTGGAGATGTTGGTTAGCCTGAACAGCCTGAAGAGTAAGGAAAGAATCAGCACCACAGCAGTACCTTGGACCCAGTATATAGGGATCTAAGACTAGGTAGGTCCTATTGTCACATAGAGAGCAAGCTGTGCCAAAAGCTTCAGAGCTGTAGAGCCACCTGATCTGAAGAAAGAGAATCAAAAAGGTAGTCATCAGGAGAGGGTCAAGGTAATCCCTATACTTTATTTGATGTTATTATTGTTGGGCCTAGGGTAAACAGCTGTGCTAGTGACTGTGTTCATTTGCAAGATTGCATGGACCTCCAGTTTATCTTCTTCTAAATGTTCAACCTCAAAGTTGTTAGAACCCATGGTACACCATGTTACAAGTTTAACTGGCCCTGTTGCGTGTGTGAATGTGATGGGGATCTTAGATTGTAAGTTCCTTTGTGAAAACGTGTGTGTGTGTGTGTGTATACACACTGTGCCTTTAGCAATGTTTGTAAATGTAGATGGGTTCTGTTGTGGCCCTAGCAAGCCAAGGGACTTTATTTAGATGGCTCAGTTCCCAATTCCCAAACACTTTCAATTCAGTTTCTTATTCTGTTTAATGAATCCTTTCGGGTTAGGAGGCCCATTGAAGTTCTCACCTCCAGGTCCTTCCAGCTGTTACTCTGGCGCTGCTTAAGGAAGACGCTCTCTGTACAGTAGCGGTTTATAAAGGGTATCCATTCCCAACCTCATATATGTTCCCTTCCTGATGTCTCAGTATGACACCGGGGCGGGATGTTTTCATTGCACATTGAGGAGAATGGCAGCCTTAAAGAGGACATCGGTTATTTTATGCCTAATTACGGCACATTGTGATGATTTCTTGCTTTCTTACATGGCCTTTGTAGTTTCCAAGGGAAAGGGGAATTTTCTTACGTTGCCCACACACACTGCAGATTTATGACACTTCTTGCAGAGATGTGAAGTCTATTCACCACCACAGGGATTTGTGGAATGTGGAAGTTCAGACAACAGGCGTGGAATGCAACATAGCTGCGCCTTGTTCATGGTATTGTGCAGGGTGATGAGTGGGGCCCCTGACAGTATAGGAAGGCCAGGGCCCCTATGTGAGGTAAGGGAGAAATTATATATATTGTAGATTTGGTGTCTTAACCTAACTTTGGGCACATATCAGAAACCACTGGCCTTTTGGCCACTGTACATGCTCATGATTAGACCTACACATGTTTGTTGTGTTTCTGGAAGGGGGTTGGGGTCTCCATAAAAAAATTCCAGATCATCTCCTTCCTGCCATTTCTTTACACCTCCCAGGCCCAACACCATGCATAGTCTCACTAAAGGCATGTATGGTATTTACTAGTGTCCTCCTTAAAGGATTCCCACTCTTGGGTTACAATTTATATGGTAGAACATAACTGTGTCCTCTGCTCCCAACCCCCTTCCTAGAAACATCCCATAGGAATTAGGGGCAGCTATATAACATGCAGTAGCAATCAGGGGATGATATTTATCAGCAGAAAACCAGGTAGAAGGAGGACAAGACCTCAACATGATTGACCACTGCTGGGGTCTCCTACCCCCAATGAGCAATGAGTATGTGCTGGCCAGGCTATTCTAAGTAATGTCAGTGTACCATGGATATTGGTTGGTTCCTTGATCGGTTACCAATGCACCATATCACCCACAATATACAAAGTCCAGGCAAATACCAACATGAAGACTTCATCAGAGGTGGAAAGAAACTCCAAACCGATAGTAAAAAGGAATGGGGTGGGGGGGGGCAAGGGATAAAGATACAAATAAATTAGTAAAGGGAGTACCTATGCTGCCTTGACTTATGTTATCATTCTTCAGTTTAGATGAGCTGCCCTTTATAATCGGGACTACCATATATGACTTTATTCAGCTGGTCACACCCTATCCGACTTCTTGCAAAGGGATTACAAACTCAATAGCAACTTTTTGACGGACTGTTGAAAATGGCTGCTTAGGCACAACTATGGCACCAGCCATTGCATCGCAAATACAATCACTTGACTCACGATTCGCTGTTCCCCTTCCAGTGTCTTAAAATGGATTAAGAGTTGAGGGCTAGGGTGGGGTGGTGGATATGGGGTCTGGGGATTCCAAGCTACATCCCTGCAAAGCATACTTTTCCCCCTTATGTATTGTGCCCCCCATTTTATTAGTTTTGCTCTTTAGTTCAGAATTCAGGCTTGGTTTTTATTAAGGGGGCCCTCCCTAAAACAGAGAATGAACCTTCTATCTGTCAATCTATAGAACCAAATTCTTGTCCTAACTCTTTGAATTAATGACCAGTGTATGGGAACCCTTCTGCTCAGTCGGAGGCCTATGTTTTGATCTCAGGGGGTTAATTTAGTATATGTAAAGCCTATCCCCTCTCCCCGTTTCCCCCGGGGAGCACCAGGCGTCTTAAATTTAGCTGCACATTCTACAGAGCGATTATATTCCGTCACCTGTTTCCATGAGAGAGAAATCTGTAGGCATCCTATATTTTATGGCCTAGCTAATGAGTTTGTTCCCGTGGCCGGCTTCAACTGCGCCCTTTATTTTATGATGTTTTTTTTTTTTTTTTTCTAAAGCGCTTAGAACAAAATCTGCCATTCTGCTCCTGCTGCCATAGATTCCAGTTGCTAATTCCAACAGGAAATCTTGGGAAGCTGCCTCATGTCCTATTGAATGAGTTGACAAATCCGAATGATATAGATACAGCCAATTGGTGCCACTGCAGCTGTCCGTCCTGACAAAGCTCTGACTGTTGGATAAGGCACTGCCAGATGAAACAATCGGTTTCCCTTATTATTGGATGCCATGCACTTAGCCAAGTGGGCAGCTGCCCGCTTGGGTGGTAGCTGGGTGATATGAATGGGACTCGGCAGACTCATCCTGAAGCAATGCCCGCGTCTGTGCCAAGGTCTGCCAGTTTTATGAATGAAGCGGCCAAGGGATGATATCATCCAATGTGCTCAAATAAATCATGTTTGGACGGGTGCGTATCTGGGTTAGTCAGCTATTATCTGCACTCTTTAGGATTATCCTCAGCACAAGGGCATGGTACCCACTATATGTCTCTGTGGCAGGCCGGAGCAAGCAATTAGGCAGGATATATAATATATATAAAGTTTCAAGGGATGTAAATGCTGGCCTGGAGCAGTCACCACTCCACGTATATGTATACATCCACTTTACCCCTTCTTTAATTGCATTTGATTAAATGCAGGAGGAATTGCCCTTGGACTAGAGCAATGCCTCCTGCCTGCTGGAGCTCAGCACTGCCTACAGACTGTAGAAAAAAAACAAGGCCCCACCTTCTGGAACACAATGTTCAAGCAAAAGCAACAGATCTGTACAAACTAACTGTACAACAGAGTTATCATTTTATGGACTGGACCTCTTGGACCCACTGTAGAACCTTACATCAAGGACCCACTGTAACAACAGTTAGATGGAGACAATGCAAAATCGTATACATGTTATATAGGCTTACGTTGGGAAAAAAGTTTGGATTTGCATACATGGTCCGCTATGACTTGGGCCCTACAATGAATCCATCTGGTACTCGGCCAAGATAGCCCAACCCTAGTCAGGAATCTAGTCCTGCATTGGTTTGGATCTGTCCTCTTGATGTTATGGTATATTTTTCTACTGCCATAAGGCAGTAACTAGCAGAGCCTCCCAAAATCTCACCCTTGTTGTCCAAGTTGATCTCTTCTAATAACAGATCCAGAAGACTCTAGGCAGTGATACCCAACAAGTGGCTTAAGAGTAGGGATGCACTGAATCCAGGATTCGGCCAGGAGTCAGCCTTTTTCAGCAGGATTCAGATTCAGCCGAATCCTTCTGCCTGGCCGAACCGAATTCTAATTCTAATTCTAATTTACATATGCAAATTAGGGGTGGGGAGGGAAATCTCGTGACTTTTTGTCAGAAAACAAGGAAGTAAAAAATGTTTACCCCTTTCCACCCCTAATTTGCATATGCAAATTAGGGTTCGGATTCGGTTCAGTATTCAGCCGAATCTTTCGCAAAGGATGCGAATTCGGCCGAAAATTGTGGATTCGGTGCATCCCTACTTAAGAGCAACACAATGGCGTTGAACGTTGTTCCCAGTGGCCTCAAAGCAGATGCTTATTTTTTTATTTCAGGCTTGGAAGCAAGTTTTGGTTGCATAAAAACCATGTATACTGCCAAACAGAACCTCCTGTAGGCTGCCAGTCAACATAGGGCCTACCAAATAGCCAATCACATATATAAGTACTCCCTAGGAACTTTTTGCATGCTTGTGTTGCTCCTCAATTCTTTTTGAATTTGACTGTGGCTCATGGGTAAAAACGGATGTGGACCCTTGCTCTAGGGACTAGCCATCATCAGATTGGACACCACTGCTTTGTATTACTAAAGTTAAGTTGGCCATGAACAAGTGGATCTTAGCTAATGGGGTGCAATTAGTGCATCCCAGACCAACAATAATTAGGAGAAGAATGCATTAACTGCCTAATGGTGCCCATGCTTTCAAACCTTCTTGACTGATATTTGATCAAGTCCCAATGAGTAGGGCTGTATTGTGTTAATAGACCTCAGTCATGCTTGGATTTGTGACAAGGCCACAAAGGCCGGGCCTAGGGCAGCAAAATTTTAGGGACGGCATGGCACCCAGCCGGTTGCGTGTGTGAAGGTTATACGGGCGGGTGCTAGGACCACGTGGCATAGGGACGCCCGTGCAGAAGATCTGGGCCTGACCTTAGTAAGCCCCCTTCACTGCCCATCATCTCCCCCTCAGCTCTGTCCCTGGATAAATACAGCCCTACTGATAAGGTATTAGTTTGAGAGGCCATTCTTGTGGCTTCATAAATAGACCAATAAACTGGCCTTGTGTATGGTCACATTACTTTTAATATTGGACTGGAAAGTATGGAACAATTGACTTAATTTTCTTATTTTGCACACAGTGTACTTGAGCATCTCTTAAGTAGGTGCAAATAGGACCCTTCCTACTGTAGCCCTGCCGAGATTTAGAATAAGCATTAAAGGAGCAGGAAAGGGTAAAATTAAGTAAGCTTTATCAGAAAGGTCTATATAAATACACCAGTAAACCCTTAAAGTAATGCTGCTCTGAGTCCTCTGTCAAAAGAAACACAGCATTTCTTTCCTTCTATTGTGTACTCATGGGCTTCTGTATCAGACTTCCTGTTTTCAGCTTAAACCTTCAGGGCTAGGGCTTGAGCATGCTCAGTTTGCTCCTCTCCCCCTCCCTGTTGTAATCTGAGCCCAAAGCTATGAGTGAGCAGGAAGAGACTCAGGCAGGAAGTGATGTTACAACAAGCTAATATGGCAGCTGCTATGCTAAAGAAACAGAGAGAGCTTCTAGAGCTGTTTACTCAAGTATGGTTAAGCATTCTGCAGAATAAATATAGTGTTATAGATTGCTATCTATTGGCAGTAAACTGCCTCTGTAGCTTTACTTCTCCTTTAAGGAAATGCTTCATTATTATTAAAATTAACACCTAACGCCAACGTATTTCTCAGCATTGTACAATAAAAGGGCAGATAATCAAGCTACACACAGATACTGGCTGATATCGCCTGTATTTTCTTGTATTCTGTCTGGTTTTTGGATAGTTTAGCCAGTTGATATTCAGGCACAGGTACCCCCCAATGGCTTGCAGTTGCACTTTCTAGGGATACTTTGCCTTTAAGTCTGAGTTGTGGATCCAGAACCATGTGAACTGGAAAGTGAATCCCAATCTCTCATTTCCCATGGGCTTGACGTGAGCGCAGGTCACCATGACTGTGAGAGGCGGCCACTTCTATTGACTTCCTCACATGTTTATCTTGAACGCTTCACTACAGAGAAAGCCTTGACGTGAGAAAATAAAACAGTAGGGTGAGAATGGGACTTCCCTCATCAGAACCAGCAGCAGCTGCAACTCTACTTGCCACACGGTGGCGCCAGTGGGCTTGTTGCCTCAGCTGCCAGATATCAGAGGAGCAGTCATGAGTCCCTCTTGGTTTGGAGACTGCTCCATTGTTGACTTCTTCTGAACTTTGGGATGAGATCAGGAATTCTGCAGCTGGAAGAACAATGGAGAATCACTACAAGGAAGAATGTGCAAGCAATGTCAACCACCCCTGAAAGCTATGAAAAACGATGCAGCAACTTAACTGTAATAATTTGAGCTTTATTTCTTAAAGGAGAACAATCATGAAAATGAAAGTTTACTGTAAACTTCATCTCATAACACCACCTAATGGCAACAAAGAGTAGTGCATCACATTCCCATTTTTAATGGGTCCCTCTGCAAATACCTCCTGATGAAAATGGGGAACTTTTCAAAGTTTGGCCCCCTACACAGAGCCCTCTTGCTCCCAACCCAACCACCAAACAGGGTGAACTTCCATATTGCTTGCATTGGCTGTGATTTTCTCTATAAAGAAGAGCACAATGGATTGGGACCACCAAATGACTCCATTGCGCTTACAGTTTACGCAGAAGGCAAATGTGCAGAGCTGGAGCTTTGTAAATGGGCGAATAAGTGGAAAATAAGTGCAGCTACAAACATATCAATTTCTTTCCTTCCCCGAAAGAGGATGTTGTGACATTTGCAAATGTGCGGCGAGAGGTTTTCACACTTCTCCAAACGTTCTATTGCGTGACCGGCTTTGTTCTGCAGTAATGTGCCGGAAAAGGGGGGGGGGGGTGGTGGATTAAATTGTATGTAAAATATTTTTTTGAGGTTTTTCAAACAGTTGTGACCATAGACAAATTAGTGATATCCAACCTAACGTTTGGGAATCATCAGGAACCATTTCAGCCTCGTGAGTCCAATGTCCCTGATGGAAATAGTGTAGGAACGTCCAACAATAAACTCTTTATACTGTCTTATATGTATTATATCAAAGAATGCTGGGAATTGTAGTTCAGCACAGAACTACTGAGAGAATCAGGTGATCACCCACTATGAAAAGCAAAGGAACATCAACCTCAAGTCCCAGAATCCATCATTTTTGCAGTGGGGCAAGGTGAGGGAAGGGTTGGATGACTCTGTGAGCCTAAAGGGGCTTGGGAAGTGGCAGACTACCATGGTTTCTTCTCAACCAATGCAGGTCTGATACAGTTATTTTTGGAAGTTCAGATTGGTTGTGAGACCTGGGCTGCTGAACCTCTGGGTTGGTATAGTGAGTTCAGTATTTAAAATACAGCATTTTCTTTTTTTAGGCTTTGGTTCTCCTTTAATATTCCCTAGATATATATATATATATATATATATATATATATATATATATATATATATATGTTATCTCTCAGGCCGGGTATAAGAGTCAGCTGAGCATAAGCAAGCACAAGAGATTAGTACGGCGGATGAATCCTATTTGTTTTCCTTGAATGACACATTACATCTTAATGCCGAATGAAGGTTAAATACACCTGGCATTCCGTTCCTCAGGTTCCCTACCACCATAACGTTTCCTCGGGTGAATTCATTGGTGGCGTCTGTGACTGTCATACGGTTCCTCATGGTTCAGGGGGTTTTAATCTTCTTCTTCCGTTGGCTTTTAAAGCCCATGAGGTCTAGTTATTATATCTTAGAAGAAGTCCTTAGGCTAATAGCATTTGACCAATCAGGTAAAGTTTTCCCATGTGTCCATCACTAGAGAGGTGACACCCACCCTTGTTAAGACTCCGCGTTCAGAACTTAGGTAAGACGTTGGCATAACCAGAAGTGAAGGTGCAGCATCTGGATGAAGGCTCAATTTGTTTCTCAAGGTGGCCTATTTTTATATTTTTCACCAGACCCCCCTATGATCCCACCATTGACACAAGTGCCAAAACACAAGCCTGATTCATGGGTGGCCACTTCCCTAAACATCTTTTTGTTTGGTGAGCTGGCCAAACACGTACTTCTTTCAACGTCTATTAAAGATTTTTTCAAAGAAAGGATTATGTGTGAATTCCAAACGCATATTTTATAGTGCTGTCAGCTCCCAATAAATACTGTTTTTTGTTTACTCCTGAACCTCCTGGTGTCAAATTAGCCAGCACTGTGCAAATAGGCAACAGGGCTCTTTCTCAGGAAACCGATCATTTACTTGTGGCTGTGCCTGCATAACTCACTTTCATTTTATATCAATTTGTTTAGACTTATATGAGCTTGCAAAAAAGAGGCACCGGAGAAGCAAAACAAAGCCTGTTCCCCTCAGTCAGTTCCATATTCAACAAGGACCAAAAACACAGGATTTTTTTAGGGGGTACAATTTCCCTTATAATACATGAGTGATACTCAGAGTTCCCTGTATAACTCAGCCTGCAGCCTTGTGTCTTTATATGGTCACAGAACAACCCCTCAGTGACTTCTAATATCCTTATCATTTACAGTAGGGGGTACATTATCCCTTATAATACATGAGTGATACTCAGAGTTCCCTGTATAACTCAACCTGTAGCCTTGTGCCTTTATATGGTTACAGAACCCCTCAGTGACTTCTAATATCCTTATCATTTACAGTAGGGGGTACATTATCCCTTATAATACATGAGCGATACTCAGAGTTCCCTGTATAACTCAGCCTGCAGCCTTGTGCCTTTATATGGTCACAGAACCCCTCAGTGACTTCTAATATCCTTATCATTTACAGTAGGGGGTACATTATCCCTTATAATACATGAGTGATACTCAGAGTTCCCTATATAACTCAGCCTGCAGCCTTGTGCCTTTATATGGTCACAGAACAA
The DNA here is from genome assembly GCA_038501925.1 of Xenopus petersii. NCBI lineage: Eukaryota > Metazoa > Chordata > Amphibia > Anura > Pipidae > Xenopus > Xenopus petersii. Next base: position 9,853,522 of record CM076678.1, on the reverse strand, counting down.
CCCCTCAGTGATTTCTAATATCCTTATAATTTACAGTAGGGGGTACATTATCCCTTATAATACATGAGCGATACTCAGAGTTCCCTGTATAACTCAGGCTGCAGCAGATTCATATTGCAAGTTTCATAGGGAAGGATGAGCACAAACCACATTATTTATATATATCTGTATGTTACAACACCACAAAACCGCAGTGAAGATCCGTTTACAGCAGGGCTTTCATTCACAAAATTCTACAATTTTGATGTCTGCTTTGGGCCAAGTACACACAATTCAACTGCCATCATACATGCCTCAAGCCCCCTCTTGCTCTTACTAAACGTTTCTCTATGTAATGTTTATTTTCGCTAAGCATGTAATTGCTCCCAGATGTCACAAAGTGCACAATGTACCTACACGGTCAATAGATGAAGGGAAAATCCTACAGGAACGTCTCTGAAGAACTCAGTTCACTTGCATAGGATTTTCTTTTGGTAGGGGGGAGCCAAACTAGAGACTTCATGATTTGCCTTCTAATACATAGGCTTCCATTGGGGTTTGGACCACCATGAGTAAGCAGGGCAGCTTCAGCACCCCTCAGTATAGATTGGACCCATCCTTCCATGATACATTTCATTAGCTCTTCGTTAATGTTGGATAATGTTATTTCAGGCACCCAATTATCTTGCTTATCCAACCATTCAATTACTTCTCATGTCCGTGGGTGGGGAAACATTGTCTTAGAGCATTACACTCTTCTCGGGATGGGAATTTGTCACCGTGGTTTGAAGGTGTTCGTGTAGTTTATTGATTGCCGTTGAACCTAATGTCTCAATTGTACCCTAACCTTTACTTTGTAAACTCTAATTTGTAGGGCCCTCTAATCCTATTGTACTCTGTAACCATTGTATGTTATCCATCATGTATTCCCTGTTGTTATAACTAAGGTAAAGCACTGGGTATCTTGTCGGCGCTATATAAATAAATGATGATAACTTGCCTTCAAGACAGAGATCTTCAGAGTTTTTTAGTTTGGGTGCTAAACTCACAATAAGGAAAAGAGAGGACAAGAGTTGACACTGGTTCCAGTAATATCCAAGATACCTTTAAACATCATCCTAACTGATCTTCATGCAGGGCTCCCATCTTCTGCTTTGGATCCCAACTAGAACATAACCTATAAGTGAAGATCTAAATTTGGTCAGAGTCATCCTTATGACAACCAGTCAGTGTTTACCCAAAATCTCACTCTGATTGACCTTCAAGCTTCAATTCCAAAACTAACTAGAAGAGTAAATAGGTATTTTCTCCTCCCATTTTGGGATGCTCAAAAAGAAGCCAACCCCACAATTTGGGAACCATAAATGGATGAGCTCCTCAGTTTGGGATCATTTGTTTGGAGAGATGGAGCAAACTCTACTACTATTGCCCCTGAGGAGGGAGAAGAGAAGGATATTGAAGAAGATGTGCAGCAGCGTTGTCCATGTGGTCACAGTTATTCCAATAATAAGGGAAAGTAGCAGGATCTGTGAGATAGACCAACCAGGGCAGCTCACAAATTATTCAACAAAGCATGTAGACATGTCACCACAACAAGACAATAAATCAGACTGATGCTTCAGGATAGACAGCAAGCAAGACCAGGAATCTGCAGAGCAGGCCAAGGTCCAGGTCAAAAGAACAAACAAATAAAACATCATGAGGAACTGGATTAGCAAAGGAAGGGAGCAAAAGCATTCCTGGAACCCAGCTAGGTTGCAAAATATCCAAGAACTCTTGCGTACTTCTTGTATGTCATGTTATAACAGGTGCAACATTCCCTTCAGTTGTAGAAACCCATAGTAGCCAATCAGCAGGGGATATGCACTGGCCTGATTTTTGAAAACAAATAATTCATTGGGTTCTCTGGTTCACTGGTATTTCACCTTGCCTCAGGAGCTCCCGTAGTGTTCTGATACCTAAATTAGGACTGTAGCATGGAAAAAAATGGTGAAACAACCAAAGCACTTTTATCCTAACCATCACTATCCAAAGATATGGAATAGTGCATTAAGGACATTAAGGAAAGGCAACTTACTTGGGTGCAAATGGTTCTGGCACAGAAGTAGCTCCTGTATGAATAATATTATAATGCTGTTGAACAGGGATGGGTAAATTTAATGAACAGAAGGGCAGTTCATCTTATGGTCCTTCAGTGTACTATCAGTCTGTTATCCTACTAATACTATAGTCAACATGTCTCCCTACTATACCTGCTATCCCACAGCCCCTTCCCAGAGACTATTATCCCACTGTTACTATAGACACCATCTCTCCCTACTATACCTGCTATCCCACAGTCATACTCCCTTCCCAGAGACTATTATCCCACTGTTACTATAGGCACCATCTCTCCCTACTATACCTGCTATCCCATAGTCACACTCCCTTCCCAGAGACTATTATCCCACTGTTACTATAGACACCATCTCTCCCTACTATACCTGATATCCCACAGTCACACTCCCTTCCCAGAGACTATTATCCACTGTTACTATAGACACCATCTCTCCCTACTATACCTGATATCCCACAGTCACACTCCCTTCCCAGAGACTATTATCCCACTGTTACTATAGACACCATCTCTCCCTACTATACCTGCTATCCCACAGTCACACTCCCTTCCCAGAGACTATTATCCCACTGTTACTATAGACACCATCTCTCCCTACTATACCTGCTATCCCACAGTCACACTCCCTTCCCAGAGACTATTATCCCACTGTTACTATAGACACCATCTCTCCCTACTATACCTGCTATCCCACAGTCACACTCCCTTCCCAGAGACTATTATCCCACTGTTACTATAGGCACCATCTCTCCCTACTGTACCTGCTATCCCACAGTCACACTCCCTTCCCAGAGATTATTATCCCACTGTTACTATAGGCACCATCTCTCCCTACTACATCTGCTATCCCACAGTCATACTCCCTTCCCAGAGACTATTATCCCACTGTTACTATAGACACCATCTCTCCCTACTATACCTGCTATCCCACAGTCACACTCCCTTCCCAGAGACTATTATCCACTGTTACTATAGACACCATCTCTCCCTACTATACCTGCTATGCCACAGTCACACTCCCTTCCCAGAGACTATTATCCACTGTTACTATAGGCACCATCTCTTCCTACTATACCTGCTATCCCACAGTCACACTCCCTTCCCAGAGACTATTATCCCACTGTTACTATAGACACCATCTCTCCCTACTATACCTGCTATCCCACAGTCACACTCCCTTCCCATAAATTATTATCCCCACTGCTATGGCAGTAATTTTACCCAATGTAGGACAGTGAGGCACATAGTAGCCCAGACGTTATGGTTATTTATGTCCATGCTTATATTTGTACATTGTGTATTTTGGGTACATTGTGCTTATCAGGAGGCACAAGGACATGCCATGCTTGGTACAAATAGGAAAGATATCACAGGTTGTGCTAACTGTACCAGCCCAGGCAACATACTACAGCATTCTTGGTCATTATGTCCTTTTTTCATTGACTTAAGGGAGAGGTAAGGGAGATGTTCGGAGAGTCGGACAGAGGGTGCCCTTGAAGCAGAATTTCCATTTGATTCCTTTTTGCGTTCAGTTTATGGAAAGAAGGAATGAAAGAGAGCAGCCTTTTCCCAGGTCATCAATAGGTTGCACTGTGCCGTCCTTTATGCCGCTTCCCATTTCTCGTCGTTGCTCTGCGGGGCTTTGAAAGGACGGACTATCAGAGGGGCTTTTGTGAGCGATCCCCGATTAAATAAAGTAATTTTTGTAAGAAGCGGCTCAAAAGTACAGAAAATCGGTTTGGGCAGAAAGATATAAATCATTTAGGCTGCGTGGTCAATCCAAGTACGTTAATCTCACCCTAATACTTCGGGAATATCTGCGAGTATCAAAGAGGCCTCTATGTGCCCGTCTCTTTCCCAATGTTTGTGCCTCCAGCACGTAGATGCAGTAATGGAAATCGAGTATGATTCAATAAACACTCGAGTAAATATGGAGAGACTGAAAAGAACATTTTGCTGTATGAGGGGCCCCCAACTCACTTTAGCTGCTTGTATACACATCTGCGTTGATCCTATGACCAGGGGCCCCTTCTTATATTTTGATGCATAACAATCTGTAGTCTGTATGTCATTCTCTCTCTCTCTCTCTCTCTCTCTCTCTCTCTCTTTCTCTCTCTCTCTCTCTCTCTTTATCTCTCTCTCTCTCTCTCTCTCTCTCTCTCTTTCTCTCTCTCTCTCTTTTTATCTCTCTCTCTCTCTCTCTCTCTCTCTCTCTCTCTCTCTCTCTCTCTCTCTCTCTCTCTCTATAGAGAGAGAGATATTTACATATATACAAATTACACAATATACTGTGAAATGGTATCCTTATATTTGCCATTCAGTGATGTCAGATAAGGATGCACTATGTATAAAGTCTGCAGTTTGGGCCCTTCGCTGTAATATTTGTTGATGGAGCTTGAAGACTGTCAGTGTTGGACTGGGGGTCCAGGGCCCACAGAGGCTACCACTTCAGGGGTCCCCACAACCCACCAGCCCCAGACACAAGCCCCTTCAGCCCAACTGCAAACCCCCTCCAGCCCACCTGCCACCCCCCTCCACGCTTCACTGGTACAACCGCAACCCCCCACCGCCCAATACCAGGCAGGGGCCGAGGGGCAGTGCACAAGATTTCAGGAGGGGAGCAGGTCTAGGTTGGCGGGGCCAGGTCTGGACTTAGAGCAAAAATAGGCCCTGGCATTTCAAATACACAGAGGCCCAAACAGCCCACTAAATAGTGTTTATCTATGGCATCTTACAGCAGCCCCTCTGGCATTTGCCAGAAACCCACAGATTGCCAGTCTGGGCCTGGGCCTCACGGAACCCACAATCTGGTGTCCAATCAGACCCCAAAGGCTGTCCACTGCAAGCATAGTGCAAAAAAGGGTCTTTGTTCTAAATCCAAGGCCACCTCCATTGGGCGATGCTGTATTCAGAAGGGGCAGGTGGTTGGCAAAAAGTTGGCACTCTCATAGCTTCCAGATCAATTTGGTGCCAAAATTAATTTCAGGTCTGACTTGTGCCCACTCTGCACAATCTGGCACAAGTCTCAGAGTGTAGTAGTCATTGGCCTGGATGCAAGTGCTCTTTCCATGAGTACTAATGGGTGTAATTTTGCTATTGCATTGGCCCTGACTTCTCTAATATCAACTTCTGGACTGTACATTCTTCCCTCCTTTCCATGTTTTGCATCACTCCATTCCAAAATCGCTCACATGATTTTTACACATATTTATTTTTCCTGCTCTTACCCTCGAGTGTGTTTATCATACCGTGCCACTTTGTGTGTAGTTCTCTTTCTGAAATGCTGTGTTTCTTTTCAGAATGCAGAGCTCCTGATTGGAGGACAGCCCGGCCTATCAGCAGGCTTTTAGTAGCCATGTTCCACGGGCGACAGACATCAGGACGCTTTGCTCATTATATATATTGGATGATGTTAGGCGTCTACCGTGAGGGGCTGTGTATAGTCGGGACACTGTGTTCCCTGTAGGGTACGTTGACTAAATCTTGGAAATATGCATTGCTGAATTATACAGGTATGCCAGAATTTACTTAGAAGCTACTGTGATTAATTGAATAAACAGAGATTTGTTTGGAGCAGATTAGCAACATCTGGTACCTATGTACAAGCACAGATGCCTCCGAGGATGGAGCAGAGATGGGAGACCCAGCAGGGAATGGGTTAATGACGGGATTGGAGAGAGAACTATGGAGAACTGGGTATGGGCTCCCCTTGTTCTTGGCCGGTTTCTCAAGATTTATCTAATTCTAAAGCTTCTGCTTGGTTCAAAACATTGTACAAAGTGGACTGGAATTTACCCCAATTGTATCTAAATTATCCTCTCCCTATTCATTAACTCCATTCCTGACATCATCACGCCAGTCTCCAATGTCATCATGGCTGTCCAATGTAGCTGCCTCAACCAGGGTTTGACTGGGCCAGCGGGAAAAAACCCAGTGGGCCCTGGTCCTCGTGGATCCTGCAGAACCAGATCTGAAACCCACCAATCCAGACCTAAACCCAACCTGTACTCTAACTTTGCTCCCCAGTTGCCCTACCTTGATCAGGGGAAGAGTAAGTTAATGTGAGTGGGGGTGGTTGGCTTTGCGTGAGCAGAGGGGGTGTGGGCCTTGGGTAGGAGTCACGGTGGGCTTCCCACAACCTGTCCCCACCTGACATCATTGGACTTTGCCCGGGTTTAACCACCAGCAAAGATGGCAGCCCTAGACAGGCTGAGGTTATTTAAGAGTAGGGAGGACTTTACCTTTCCATGGGTCAGGTGGGCATGGCAAGGACAGCTGTGGCTTATAAATCAATATTTATCAAGGAAACTTTGATCTTCTTTATATGCAATGTCCGACTGGGACCCTTGAGTTCACTGAAGGACCTGAGCTCAAGGGCCCCATCACCGATAACCTCGGTAAAGCCCCCCTACCAAAAACACAAACCTTTCCAACCTGTGCTGACTCACTAGGTCAAAGGTCCACCGGGTTTTCTCCCAATATCCCAGACCCTGTTTATAGGCCACCCTTATCCTTCTTTATAGGCCATAAGGATCATTCTCTAAGCAACACATCTGCCTCCCCCCACACAGTGACAAAAGGCTGCTGACAGTGCAGAGCAGGCAGTAACACCAAGGAATTCAGGAAACAATGCAGACAATCCGTTTAAATGGCCACAGACCATGCGAAAGCAACGGAAAAGCTCGGCTGAATCCTGGAACACAGGTGATGGTCAAGAAGAGTGTGAGAATATTTAGCAATGCACACACACTGTTGCAGGCCAAACAATGCCCGCTGATGGATTGATGTGGCCCGTTGCATGTAGATCCGAGGTGACAAACCCCATGTGCCATGCAACCCATAGTTTAGCCAGTGGGGGAACCCAGTCTTATTAGGAGCAGTGACAGGATCATAGCTGGGACCCTAAAAAATATTCTTAATTAAGGCATGGAAAGAATGAAATTGTAAAACTCAACTGAATGTGTTCTTGTGTCATTCATTATATAACAGTGCATCTCGGTTCTGTCCACAATATCCCAGGGAGAGAATAACAGATTCTTTCATCATTTTGATTGCATGCACTTACAGAAACAACAGCGCCACCTACAGGGCTCTCAAAGCATACCGATATACTGCATGTCTCTCAGCCACCTATTATCATCACTTGCCAGCAGGTTACACATAATTATTAGACTTTATTTATAGACTTTATTTATATAGTGCTGACATAAGCCGTAGTGCTGTACAGAGATAACACGGTTTCTGCCCCAGCACAGCTTACAATCTAAGGTCGATCTTACAATCTAAGGTCCCGGCAGATTCATATGCTGTTCAGATTCACAACCTTATTTAGCGATTTAGAAACCCATTATCAGGACATTATTGGCTGATAATGAAAACTGCTTGGGGAAACTGTTGGTGAATGGTTACAGTGGTGATGACTGAATGTAGATGGAGCCAACTGATTCAGAGTAATATTATATTATTTACTGCTGCCAGCAACCTGCTACTGACTAATGTGCCAATGACTCCAGAGATTTTTCACTCCGCTTGTCAATAAATTCTCCATCCCTTCATTTTTCTCCTGCTCCCGAACCGCGTGAGCTCTAGTCCCGGCACGCTCCCAACCACTTGTAAAGATCTCATCTTAAAGGGAAACTATCTCCACATTATGGATTTATCAAGTTTCTTTTATAACCTGTGTTTAAATGAAAACTAAAGGTGACCATGCGTGAAAATATATTTATAATTTAATATGTAGTATTTTGTATGATATATTATATCTATGGTGCAAACTGGAGGTAGCCCTTGTTGGCAAGAGGAAACTAGATGCAATCACCTTGCCCCTACTTAGGCCCATTACGCAATTAGACCCTTACTATCTATACCTACACCCAATGCTCCCTCTCCAATGGCATCAAAGATAGGCAGGGTATAAAAGGAGTCACCAGATACTGGAGGTTGGGACTTGTATATAGACATCACCAAGGGGGAAAAGATGTTTAAAAATGCTTGGTCCCCCACTTGCCATCAAGCTATGCCTGCTCAGCCTCCCCACACCACCATGTCAATGGGGCATCATCTGCCCCATATATACTTATAGAAATGATTACATGTTTGCAGTGTCGTACATGCCTTTTCTGGGAAGCCACCTCAGCAGTCCTCACCAGGCCCCGTCTGCCTTGACCCTGAGAGCTGGGCCAACACTGTTGGGCATCCAAGGAAAGCCCCTGGCCTCATCCTCCTCAACTGGCAACTCCTCTCTGTCACTTCCACCCTCCCATTGCCACTGCTGCTCACCACCGCTCCTCTTTCCACCCCTATGGAAACTGACCACTGTTGAAGGAAAGTACATGCCTAGGGTTCTAGCACCACCACCACCCATAACCCTAGGCATGTGCCTCTTTTGCCCACCCCTAGTTTCAGTCCTGACACCACTGCATCTCTGGCCATCGTAGCACACTTCCAACTTGGGGTCACCAGTTACCAATGCTTCCTTGGCATCCTCCTTGGTAAGCTAGAAATGCTTGAGGCTACACCTCAGTGTAACCTTCTGATCAATCCAGAAAACGAATCCAAACGCGATTTGGCCAAAACATACCATTTTTTGCCTGGCTAATTTGTAATCCACCCCCAAAAATGGGATGTCATCAAGGCAAGATTTCTTCTATTGAAGGTCAAGGTGGTGAAACCTCCCACAAAGATTTAATGGGCAACGCCAGACAGATGTACTTTTAGCCCTACTATTCCTCAGGCAACTGTGCACCTACACCTAAATCAGCATCATCCCATCTCTTATAATGAGAAGTGTCCATATCAATGTTACCCTGCAAAACAAACCATCAACTGTTTCTCTGTATGTGGCTTTTTCATTCCGTGCCTTTCCTGGTGTGTTGGTCGCACAATTGTCCTGTTTATAATAAACTACTACATTAATAAGTTGGTGCAGAAAGCCAATTATAAGCACTACTACAGCGAATATCAATAATTGAGGGAAATAATACAAAAAGGAAGATATACTCACAGTTCACCCCAGCCCAAGGATGCATATACAGTATATTTATATATGAAAACAATAGTGTTGTAAGTGCCTCCAAAAAATCAAACAAATAAAAATAAAATACACAAAAAGTATTTATTAGGACATATTGAGTGTAAGCCTGATGCTTTTCGTGCCTGTTGGGGCCTATGAGTAAGTGCCCCAACGGGCACGAAACGCGTCAGGCTTTCACCCAATATGTCCTAATAAAACTTTTTGTATTTATATTATATTTGTTTGATTTCTTGGAGGCACTTACTGTTTATAATAATGTTGAATCTCTATAAACAATGAAACGGAATCTTATCTCTTGCAGAGCTCAATCCTTGTAACAAGGGCACGGCCCAAGAGAACTATTTTGCTCAAGTTGTTTTTTCCCCCCTCTCATTGGGTTTCCTTCTGTGATTTATTGCCGTCCCACAGAACTCTACTCAAAAAAAAAAAAAACAGATCCCAAAGCCAATAATTGCAATTTCCCGCTGGTTATTAGCATCGTTGTTCGGCCGAAATGACATAACCATGTTGGGATTCATTTATTTAACATCTGTTCCGTGCGTCCAGTAACCACTTGTCTTTTACGATATGGATATTAGGGCATGGCTTTCATACCAACGGAGGTCACTTATCTTTATGGCCGGATAATGAAGTCATTCCCATGAACGTTTGAGTTAATTAAGGCTTGGGAAGTCAATCAGAAGCTGCCATTTAGATACGCAACACTGTTTCCATTATGACAATTAGAAGAATATGTGAAATAAATAATATAATATAAGGAATTACACACAACTAAAGAGAATGAATGATCAGGTAACGGCCATTGTTGCATCGCTCCCTGCTGGGTTAAGCCAAGGGGGACACTGTTATATATATGATATTTCAAAAAAACACAAGTTTAACATAAGCACACATTAGGTTCCATTATGGAAATAGGTCTTGGAGGCTCACAAAGTTGTGTGTGATGCAATCCCCCTATTGACAACAGGGAACCATGGCAGGAATTCCAGAGGGTTGTGCCCATGGCCTCTACAGACTTGCACCAAGCAAATTGGGAGCTAATTGGCAATGTCGCCAAACGAGCGGATCTTGGAGTCTATGGCCACCTTTAAACCATGTCAACAGATTGTTCCCCCGTGCCAATGAATTACGATAAAGTGTCGAGAGAGTATTGCATCAACGTGTTGATGGTTTCCTCACTTGTCAATATTGCCAAACCTGCCCAATCGATATGTGCCTGATTTTTGGGAGGATTTTTCTTGGGCAGTACCTTTCAAGGGCACCATACATGGACTTTCCGTGGCCACTCATCATATATCATATAGTAAATTATGCCCCAATGATATCCTAATGGACCAATTGACCAATAAAATCCCAGTCCCTATACTTTACACGCAATATACATGTCTGAGAGTGTTACAGGCATGGCATCAGAGATGATTTGTTATTACATCTGCCCTTTCCAGGGGCAGAGCAGCTGGTATTGTTAATATTTGCTTGCGTTTCTGATAAGAAGCCTCATTTCTTCATAGCTCATTGCTCTGTTACTTAGAACATTTCCTGTCCAAGCTATTACTGATAATCCCCGCTATACAGAGAGGAGCATTGTGCTTCCCTGTGTATCATGTTCAAATTGTTATATGCCAAGGCAGAGAAATGTGGGAAATTGTTCTATCTCACAGCATGACCTTTACATTGAGCAGGGCTGCGGATTCATGGGCTGGTGCCGAAAAAAAAAAAGGGAAATGTTATTTTAACTCTTTTCTTATTCAAATACTGGATTTCACCTTCAGTGCCTGTTCTGCTATCTGCTTGTGGGATGAGCCCAACCCATTCCCAGCTGCTCCAATATATTATTAAAAGTTAAGGGATTCTGGGTTCTCATATGGGCAGCTTCATCTCCAGGGCCAAAAACCTACTTAATGCAAGAGGACCCTCCCATAAGGATCCTTTCTGACCTACCCTTGGAACCCCATTTATGTTCATGTGTAGGCTGATGTAGTTGGACCTGATGGCTTACCCATAGGTAGGGTGGGTTCAGGGTGGCACGATTCTTTTCAAGCAGGTTGTGGGCAGCTGGTGCGTAGGATTGCAACTGGGTGCTTGGTGGACACACAGCGGCGTATGGGGCAGGACAATGAAATAGGGGGTGAAACTATGATGTAGATGGGTTGGACAATGATGCAAATGGAAGGCACTTGAGGTAAAGGGGTGAGACTTGCCATTGATTCTGGAGATGAAGAAGAGGTAAAGGGAGGGTTTGAGTAGACAGACCAGGAATAGTAAATTTGTAATACCAGCCCCAGTCTTGACTGGTGAAAAACCAACCAGGTGGAAACCCTTGTGATGGACGTGGACCTCTCCACGGGTGATATCTTTGTGCCCCGTTACTCTGGCATTTCTCCTCCAGCTGGTTACTATTTCTCGTTATATACTCTTTGCCATCCCCAACACTTGACAGGTTAGTTATTGGTTTTTGTTGGGGTTGAAACACACTCCTGGTTAAACATGGCATACGGGCCTGGTATTATGGGATATTATATGACTGATACAGGAAATCTATTTCAGCCCAGGGGATCATTCCTAAATACTCTCCCATTCAGCCAAGGGGCTGTTTAATATTTGAACCAGGCAATCAGCTCAATTAGAATCCTCTCCGCCCCACCAGGCTTAAGCCATATGATTCCAGTTCCAATATGGCACCTTAGCATCGGATACCTGTGGCAGATGGAGGGAGGAGGGGAGGCACCAAGACTGAGCCTACTGGTACCTCCCTGTATCATATGTAGTTGCCTACTTCTTCTGCTCCAGAGGAGCCATAGCTGATCCCTGTTATGTATTTGTCTCTGGGAAATTAGAGTAGGAGACATGTGATAGCCTCCACTCAGGGAAACAATGAAGGTTAAATAGAGCTGTAGAAGGTGAGAAGAATGAACCATGTTATTATGATAAGGACTGACAGCCTTCAGCAATTTGGCCTCCCAGAGTCAGATCCAAACCTAAAAATATCCTCTTCCATTCAGTCTGGGGTGAAATGTAGAACCTTCCGAATTATCTAGTTTAGTGCCATCTACAGTATCTATCATCTAGCTCCATCTATCTACTGTATCTATCTATCTATCTATCTATCTATCTATCTATCATCTATCTATCGATCGATCGGTCTCACTGTCTATCTATATCTTTCTATTTATCTACCTGTCTATCATAATCCAGCTATCAATTATCTCTATCTATCTATCTATCTATCTATCTATCTATCTATCTATCAGGCTGTCTGTCATCTATCTATCTATCTATCTCTATCTATCCTTGAGTAATTATCTATTTACATGTTATCTTGTAAATTTTTCCATATATTTATTGATCTGTATCTAATATATGTTGATCAACTTCTCTATGTAATTAGAATCTTTATACAATATCTATCCATAGATGTCTATACTGTATATTTATTATCTATACAAGTATCAATTGAACCATCATCTGTTATCTTATCAGCCGTTGTGTCTCTGTTATCTCCATGTGTCTGTTGAGTCATCAGCTCTCTATTATCTTATCTATTATCACGGAAACATCATTTCGGTTATCTTATCTATTATCACTCTATGTATGTTCTGCTGTGGTTCCTCTGGGTTCTCCAGTTTCCTCCCACCCTCCAAAAACATAAAGGCAGGTTAATTAGCACCTGATAAAACTGCCCCTCCTGCGTGTTTGACTGTGAGTCGGACCTTAGATTGTAAACTCCCCTGGGAAAGGGACAAATGGGAATGATGGGTCTGTGTAAAGGGCTATGGCCTATCTCAGCACTATATAACATATTACAGAACTAGCATGTAATACTACTGTTTTGCACCACAGTTTTTTGTACATTGTATTTCTGTAGGACTTTTCCCATTCCCACAGTGGGAAACATTGCCAACACTGTAAGTGCTTCAGAAGCCATGGGCCGGTAGGGTTTGGCTGGAGATAAATGACACCTCATGCCGCCATGTTTACTGAACATTTACTAGAACATTGTATGACTGCCTGCCAAACCTTATCCTCCAGATCAGCCCTAGCTGAATTCACTCAGGTATTGGTGATACAGATATAACAATGTGCACTTCTTCTGGGTTTTTTCTTCGCACGGTTGACTGATGCTGGGAACCTAAGCCTAGACTCTACATCCTTGATGATGGCCCTTTAGAATATGGAAAGATCCACATGCAGACTAGGTTCATATGAGACCATGCATATAGATACTTAGCGTTTGCAGGTGCCTGCACACGGGCATAGACCCCCAACAAAAAAATAATGTTGCTCTCCCATTGCTGCTTGTTCTTGTGCATGTATCGGAGCACGTGTTGGCCAAGGGGAAGAGAAGATTCATTTTTGTACTGTGTTTTTCTTCTACAGTTATACTACTGCTCTCAGTGGAACCACCAATCCATGCTATTACGACAGATATGGAAAAGACGTGATCTTGATAAATATGAAGGAAGCATATGATCCCAATATGAGGGGAAATTAATGCCAAGGTCTCCCTGTTAAATATACTAAAAACTCCCTACAGTAGTTAAAAAGGGTAATGCAATAAAGGTTGCAAAGTTCGTGACAGGTCTAGAAACCCCTACCAATCAATGGCAGGTTGCATTTAGTGGTTGCCTCATTGGTTGATCAGAGTTGCTAGAACTGATGCAATTGTCTTTCATCATTAGAAGATACATTACTGAAATCCTAGAAAATGTCTTGTTACTCCTCTCTATGTACACAACAATACATTAGGGTATAGTCCTGCAGTATGTAGGTTAGCTCCCCCACACAAATTTGGGTAGTTGGAGGGTCCTGCAAAATAGGCTTAGTGTCTCTCCTTCTGTTCTCCACCCACTCAACATAAAGGTCTATCTAGTGGGTCTGGCAGGACACAAGTGAAAAATAACAGGGTATTGGGTATTGTTGCGAGGGGGCCTGGGCAACAATATACCACCAGAAAGTTGACATCTCTGTGGATGATGTAAATTCTGGTTGCATGATGATCTCACTTCTATATTTCAGGGCAGGTAGTGGCTTGGATTAAAGTTGCAAGTTGGATAGAATGAGCCTGAGCTGGTACAAATTCGGGTGGGTTGAGGTTAGGTGTGAGTCCACCCAATCAAGCCCTGGAGGCATCTGAAAAGGTTTGATTTCCACACAGAAGAAGAAGTCTATGGAAGAGGAGTGAAGATAAGAGAGACATGGTGACTGCTAGGCAAATCCATTTCTCCCATAGCAAAAATACAGACTTTTGGGTAGTTAATGGTTATATGTCCCTTTAAGGTTCAATGATATCCCAGAACCTGAGAAAGTAAATTCCAAACAACAGCCCCCAGACCACTTATTCTAACAGTTGCCGTGCCCCGGTTTCATCACTTTCACCGTATTAACCCAACACCGATTGATAGTCACCATTTGATCATTGTTTACTCTTCCCTTATGGTACTGAAGGAGTCAAACAATGGGTTTGCCAAACATAAACATTCTCCTCTGCCTGCCGTGCCTTTGTTGAAAGACGTCCAGTGCTGCTTCTCTTTCCCATGGGAAGGCAAAGAAACAATAGCACTTTCCTAGGCATCCAACTCATCTCAAAGCCAAAGGAAAAACATTTCAAGCATGAGAGCGAAAGAGAAAAACACCCAACACAAGCAAAGAGATGACTAAATTCCCTTAATTGCTTTGATACTTATTTAAGGCCACATTAACATGAGAAGAGAGAAAGTGCATTAGAGAAAAGGAGTTACTTAGGGTGTTGCACATTTGTTATTTTTTGTCATTGATAATTTCTACTACAATCAGATGCATCTGAGATGCATTTGGAAAGCATGGCGCACCATTCATTTCAATGGAGGAATATGGCCACTTGTGCCAAATACTTCAATAATCAATACATTTCTCAATGGAGTTAACTCAGTTGAAGAACTTTGAAGTTCATATTATCCAACCAAATACATTGGGTAGGCACTGACCTCTAGCCCCTAGTCATTTGGATCAAAATCTAACCTAAGGTAAAGGGATTTTCTGCTCTCCTACTGACTCGATGCATCTTATATAATTCACATTTAACTGAACAGGAGGGGTGAGTGTCGCTTCCTGCATACCTATTCCCTACAGTCCAATGACCCTATAGCTGCCACCAGACCCTGCTATTACAGGAGAGGTCCAGGGGTTGTTGAGCCAAGTGAGACCCTAAGTGGTACTACAATAGGCAATAAGCCCTTCAATGAGACTATTATCCCACTGCTACTATAGGCACCTTCTCTCCCTACTATACCTGCTATTCCACAATCACACTCCCTTCCCAGAGACTATTATCCACTGTTACTATAGGCACCATCTCTCCCTACTATACCTGCTATCCCACAGTCACACTCCCTTCCCAGAGACTATTATCCACTGTTACTATAGGCACCATCTCTCCCTACTATACCTGCTATCCCACAGTCACACTCCCTTCCCAGAGACTATTATCCACTGTTACTATAGGCACCATCTCTCCCTACTATACCTGCTATCCCACAGTCACACTCCCTTCCCAGAGACTATTATCCCACTGTTACTATAGGCACCATCTCTCCCTACTATACCTGCTATCCCACAGTCACACTCCCTTCCCAGAGACTATTATCCCACTGTTACTATAGGCACCATCTCTCTCTACTATACCTGCTATCCCACAGTCACACTCCCTTCCCAGAGACTATGGGGCAAATTCACTAAGATGTGAAGTTCGCAGCACTTCTCACACTTCGCCAGGTGTATTTTCGCCAGCGCTCCGCAAATTCACTAAAATCCGAAGTTGCGCACAGGGGTAGCGTAAGTTTTCGAAGTTGCGCTAGCGTTAATTCGCCAAGCGAATCGAAGTTTCGCTAGCGATGGTTCATTTGCATATGGCGCCAAATTCAAATTTCAATGGAGGAACACGTATCAGCACTACAAATGCCTAGAAAACCTTCAAAACATCAAATAAAATTTTAATTTTGCCCTACACATCTGCCCACTGTCTAGGTAAGTTGCCATGAGTCAGGAAATGTAGGGGGGAAGGAGGGGAGCCCCAAAAATATTTTCAATCTTTTTCAGCCTATCACCCATCATGTAGAAAACACGCCAGCGTTTTTTGGGACTTAGAAAAAATTTTGACTTTTTTTGAAACAATCCCTATCTACTCTATTGCGCTTCGCCAGGTCTGAGGTGGCGAAGGAAGTCTAGCGTAAAAGGTAGCGTTCAGTACACTGCGCAAGTTAGTGAATTTGCGTAGTTACGTCGCTAGCGAAAATTCGCCTGGCGTAAGGGTGCGAAGTAACACTAGCGAAACTACACCAGCGTTCGTTAGTGAATTTGCGCAGTAACGAAAAATGCCAAACGCTAGCGAATTAACGCTAGCGTTCGGCGCTTCGGCGCTTAGTGAATTTGCGCCTATTATCCCAATGTTACTATAGGCACCATCTCTCCCTACTATACCTGCTATCCAACAGTCACACTCCCTTCCCAGAGACTATTATCCACTGTTACTATAGGTACCATCTCTTCCTACTATACCTGCTATCCCACAGTCACACTCCCTTCCAAGAGACTATTATCCACTGTTACTATAGGCTCCATCTCTTCCTACTATACCTGCTATCCCACAGTCACACTCCCTTCCCAGAGACTATTATCCCACTGTTACTATAGGCACCATCTCTTCCTACTATACCTGCTATCCCACAGTCACACTCCCTTCCCAGAGACTATTATCCACTGTTACTATAGGCACCATCTCTTCCTACTATACCTGCTATCCCACAGTCACACTCCCTTCCCAGAGACTATTATCCACTGTTACTATAGGCACCATCTCTCCCTACTATACCTGCTATCCCACAGTCACACTCCCTTCCCAGAGACTATTATCCCACTGTTACTATAGACACCATCTCTCCCTACTATACCTGCTATCCCACAGTCACACTCCCTTCCCAGAGACTATTATCCACTGTTACTATAGGCACCATCTCTCCCTACTATACCTGCTATCCCACAGTCACACTCCCTTCCCAGAGACTATTATTCCACTGTTACTATAGGCACCATCTCTCCCTACTATACCTGCTATCCCACAGTCACACTCCCTTCCCAGAGACTATTATCCACTGTTACTATAGGCACCATCTCTTCCTACTATACCTGCTATCCCACAGTCACACTCCCTTCCAAGAGACTATTATCCACTGTTACTATAGGCACCATCTCTCCCTACTATACCTGCTATCCCACAGTCACACTCCCTTCCCAGAGACTATTATCCACTGTTACTATAGGCACCATCTCTCCCTACTATACATGCTATCCAACAGCTACAGTCCCTTCTTATTGCTACAGACCCTGAATATAAAGTCAAAAGGTAAGCTTGTGGTATATTACTAAGAGCTTCCCATACTATTTTTACCAACAACTGCTATTTTGTGGTGCCCTGGGCGTTTACCCCTGTTTGGACCTCCCTCAAAAGACATCTTTGTCTACACCTGGCAACGCACCTTGAGATAAAACACAAAAGATAATAGAAGAAATACAAATGTGAATACAAACGTTTCCTCTCTTCCCCTCTATGATCCTTTCCAATACACCTTTGGGCTAACAAAAAGTGTTTAACATTTCAAAGCCCACCCCAAGTGTGACTGTGCCGAAAGGAATGCCTTAGGAACCCTCAAAGAATCCTGACTTGTGTGATTTCATTCTATGGCACCAGCCCGTGCAACATGCTGAATATGAACACAAACAAAATATTGATTTGTGTTTGAAAGATGCCTCTGTTCTTCTTGCCTTTTGTGGGTGTTTGGGTGCTATTTGGGGAGGAAAGACTTTCCTTTGATGAAGACATCAAACTAAAGACCTATTCTCCAGGCATGAAGCAGGCAGGGTGTATTTATTAATCCCATCGAGTAAATTAAAAAGCGCAGCTTAAATCATTGTAGAGAAGTTCTGTGTGACAGAGAGGTGTGCCCATCGGCAGTTTTACGTTTATGTTGCAACTCGGAGACAGTTGGATCACACAATGGGGAAGAGTTTGTTACAACTAGCCCAAATTCTTAGACTCACAGGTGTCTTTAGAGGCTCCAAACAAGGAGGGAGCTTCATTAGATTCAGACCCCCCAGAACAAGGATTCATGTGGCACAGGAGGTATAGTGGGGCAAGATGAATGGATATTTTAAGAATGGATTAAATGGATATCCATTGGGTCCCTCACCAACTTGCCTTGTTCTAACTGTACCAAATACCTAGCTACACAGATAGAAGGACACTACAGTGGGCTGCCTAAAATAAAAAAGGGAGAAGGTGCAGGTGGGCCAAATTTTGCCTCTGCCTTCCCCCTGTCAATGTGATTGTAGTCTTACTTCAGTGTGCCCCATCCTGCTCACTAGTGACGTCCAAGAAGGAGCAGGTCAGGGGCATTGGTATGGGGAGCATACATCCAAAAACAGCCAATCAGAACAATAAGGGGAAAAAGAAGGGGATGAAGAAACTTTCTAGCCTTGACATACCCCAAATCCCTTATGCTACACTGAGCTCTGCTCTGCAAAAAGCTGTGAATGGAGCATTTGAACAATGGTAAATTTCTTTCAATAAATACTTCCCATTAAATATTATACAGCCAATTAGTGACCCTATGGCCACCTGCAGTCAGTAGTACTCCCTCGGGTTCTTTGGGGTGTGCAATAATCCAATAGAATCATAAAAGTAGCACATAATACGTTTATAATGGTGACCAGGCGGGCACTTGCAAGTCATAAATCCAAATAAATACTGACATATAGACTATGACTTCATAGTGCAACTCGATTAGGGAAAGGATAATAGATGCAGACTGAAAGTGATTTCCCCCCCCCCCAATGTATTCCTCTGCTGCATGCACTTCTGAGTCTGATTGTGCTGGGACGTTGCAGCCTTAGGGCAGTCATGTGGCTAATTTATCTGTGAGCGACTGATTAGTAGGTCTGTTAGGCTGCAAACATTGTGTTCTCTTCTGCATGTGCCGCTGCATGGATTTCATGTGTTGGAGGTATTCTGCAGTGTCTGTAGTGTTCTATAGAGGATCCAAAGAGCCATCTTTCACAGAAGGAACTTAGGTTCTCTGCCTGACCAAACAGCCAAAGAGGGGAAAAGAAAGGGGTGACGCAACCTAGCCCTATCATCTCCCTAGTTCTCTATGCTCCACTATCAGCCATCACCATCAGGATACTTGTTCTACTTTGTGACTTCTTGTTAGCAGCTGACCAAGAGGATACTAAAATATTATGCATTTCTTGACTTGTGCCTGCCCTGTGTCCCTCACGCTCAGCTACTCACAATTAGAGGAAGACAATGGGGAAAAAGAAGAAGATCGAAAGGGGGGCTCAAGTGAGACAGAGAGGAGAATTAGGACAGAAAGGGTTGAATCAATGAGAAGAGGGCAGCAGGAGTAAAATGATTGAATTGAAAGAGTAGGGGAGAGCACAGGGTTTTGCCAAGGTCAATCCAGACAGAGGGCCACTGGCTAATGGACCTTTGAAAAGGATATCCCAATATTCCAGGAAAATGAAGATACCTTCAAAGTGAGAAACACCAGAGAGCAAACTTAAAACGGTGTGGGTGTTAGTCAGTTATACCTTATCATGTAGCAATCTCCAATGCCGACACGCATCCAATAAAAACATGTGGCTGGATGTTTGTAATGGGAAAGTGAGGTAGGGAAGCAAGTGTCCCTCCAAGATTTGTGAATCCGTGAGAATCTTCCACCCCGAATGCAGCAATCTGCAAGAGAAAGAAAGGGAAACAAACATGATGGGGAAGTTTCTCAGTTTGCATGGATTATAAGAAGTAGATAAGCTCATGTTGATGTCTCAGTGTGCACATGAAGGCCAAAGCCAAGTAACCTCTCCATAACCAGACTATAAATTCTTTTATAGGTTCTCCAAAGGAAAGCCAATGATTTTTAGCCTCTCCAAACAAAAAAATGTCACTTCTATCCCAATAGAGTGCTGCAGTCAAGTAGTCAAGAAAACCTGCAAAAAATTGTGGTATTATTTGGGTAGAAGTGCAGGTCTAGTTCCTAGATCCTCACTCATGTCTAACATGGTGCACACCAGGTGGTTGTATGTCTCCATAGATTGCAATGGACAACAGGTCCTGAGATCTGCTGATTTTTGAGGACCACTGAATCTAATTATGCAGTTCACATTAAGGTGGCCATACATGGACTGGTCTTGTATACTCTTGGACCAGTCGGCCCACAGGGCCATGCTCAGTATTGATGCCTTTGTATAGTTCTGATCAGTGGTGCAAAGCTCACAAATTCATGGAACAGTAGGAATTGAAGAGAAGCTTTGGTTCTGTTGACTAGAGTCCTGCATCGGGTCGGGTACACGTGGGTACCCGCAGAATACCCTTAAAGTTGTTGGGTTTCTGGCAAAAAATCCCTGATTCCTTGGCCATGTGGGCAGTTCATGGGTAATCCGGCTGGCTACCCAACAAAGATGCGGGCTTGATCCTTCCCCCACACCCTTGTGGTTTTTCCAGTTTTTAATTTTTTTGGGGAAGATTTGGCACCAGAGTGACGTCACTTTCAGGCAAATGTGACGTCACTTCCGGTTTCACGTGTCCCCCAGGTTGGAAGGTTAGTTGTCCTATTGCCGGTCAGGTAGCGAGAACATGCTGGTCAAATTGCAGGTTGCGGGTATGGGTCAGGGTTTAAAAAAATGGACCAGCTTAGGACTCTACTGTTGACTTCTTTCAACTCGATTGGCTACCCCTATGACTTATCAGCAGATGATTTACCTCTAGACTATATTTGAGCCATACAAGACACTTTCTTGTTATGGTGTTACTGGTCCTTGAATATCTAAGTTGCTGTGTCATTAGTAAGAGAAGGACTTTTGTTTTAAACAGGTCAACCCAAATATAGAAGCACAACCGTAAAAGAAATATTGGACAGGTTCCATATACTTCCTGACTACTGGTTGCAGATTATTTGAAGCCTCCATCTGCCCCGCAGCCATTGTCCTGTCCATGCCCAAACGAAAATAAAAGGGGGCGATTTGCATTCTGACCTTTTGGACCATAGCGAATATCTCAGAAGATGAAAGCAACGTTCCACATTGTTCCCGAGTTCAATAAGATAGAGAGATAGATACTGTTTAATTGGGAACAATATCTGACGGACGTGTTTACATACAGGATAAACAAATATATGCACAATAGGGGAATTATGGTTGAAGCAGTTGGCTAAGAAAACTAGTGGAGGGGGAGGAATAGAATAGAAAGTAAGGATAAATATCAGATCACAGCAACAGGGACTTGGACAACCTTGTTTCAGAGTTGCTAATAAACAGAACCAAGACAGGACCCAGCAGTGCTATTAGTTGCATCAACATTTCTTTTTCAAAGAAAATATAAAATCTTGTGCTGTTATAGGACTCCTGGGTCTCTTAGGATCTTTTATAAATATCGCTTAGTCTTCTATAAAACTACCTACAGAACAACAGAAAATGTTTACTGAGCATTTTTGGGGATGAATGGATATTGGTACAGCTAACAGACTTTGTATTGGAAAGGGTTAGGGAGTGCAGTGCTAGAGAGCTAAAGGGCACAAGAGGATGTTCCTTATTGCTAATGTATCAAGCACTAGAGCCCTGGATAATGCTATGCTTCTCCAACTTAACTCCTTTCTTCTCTCTGCTATTTCTAGATCCTCTTTTCCCGTTTCCACTAGTTATCCTCTCTCATATCACACAGCTCTCCTCTTTCTGCTTCTAGCATCTTCCTCCCATTTTACCCATGAGGCACATTCAAATGTAAAAATACTTGGGGAGCAACACAAGCATGAAAAAATGCCAAATAAGGGCTGTGATTGGCTATTTGGTAGCCTCTGTAGGGATGGGAAGCCTACATGAGGTTCAATTTGGTTTTTATGCAACCAAAACTTGCCTCCAAGTCTAAAATAAAAAATAAGCACCTGCTTTGAGGCCACTGGGAGCAACATCCAAGGGGTTGGTGAGCAACATTTTGCTCAAGAGCCACTGGTTGGAGATCACTACTCTAGATGACTGGTTCCCAAACCATGGGGCTGCTCCCCCATCCCCAGAGGTGACTTGAAGACTTGTGTGATTAGCTTTCCTAGATGTACCTGTACATCCAGCCTGAAGGTCAGTTAGAGTGAAATTTGGGGGAAATTCCTTTTGGCTCTCCTAGATACACCTGAAAGCCCAGCTTGAAGGTCACTTAGGGTGAGATTTGGGGGAGAATATTGATTTCCTCCCATAGATATCTAATAACTGCTGCTCTGGTTCCTGGTCCACACATTCATCTAGGTATGAGTAATGTTTGGTTGGTTGAATAGTGAATCCTTGGCAAAAAGCCCATGAATTTAAGAGTTTCATTTCGCTGAGCACCAAGGACTAGGTCCAGTCTTGAAAAAAAGATCTGGAATTTGGCCAAATCCTGGACAGAATCCTAGATTCATCCTTAGTTTCATCAACGTAGTTGATTTTTAGCACCGGCTTATAGTAGTTTTAATAAATCAGCTTTTTCTTGACTTCGTTATCTTGCCAAAGTCTCTAGACAGTCTCCTAGACAGTAACTTCTGGAATGTTCCTTTTACTGCCTCCTTAACATACGTTACACGAGTAAAGGCCAATTTGTAAGCTCATTAGGGTGCACTATGCTGCCTATTTTGCATATTCTATATGATATTGTACTCAGGCATAGGATCTGTTATCTTGAAACCCATTATCCAGAAATTATGGAAAGGTCGTCTCCCATGGACTCCATTTTATCCAAATCTTTAAAAAAAATATTTTCTTTTTTTCTGTAATAATAAAACAGTAGCTTGTACTTGATCCCAACTAAGATATAATTAATCCTTATTGGAAGCAAAACCAGCCTATTGGGTTTATTTAATATTTAAATAATTTTCTAGTAAACTTAAACCATGAAGATCCAAATTATGGAAAGATCCTTGTAATTATGGAAAGATCTAAAAAACCACAGGTCCCGAGCATTCGACAGTCCCATACTTGTATTGCAGTTGATCCACCTACTTATGCCCACTGTCCCTATCCCCCCTCCACCACACTCCATGTATACTTTTGGATTTTTTTTATGGCAGAACACATATTTATTTTAAATTATTACCCCCTGGGACATACCTGACAATGCGTGACAGGTATAATTTCACAGGATGAAACATCAGCACATGAGACACAATTTACCTGGTAAACAGTAATCATTTTCTTTGTATTTGTTCTGTATTATAAATATATCAAATAGCTACATTTCCAGATACGCAGCAAGAAAAAATTAAATACATTTGCAGCAATAAAATGCTGTATACAGGAGCCCTCCAGGCTAGAGGCGTCAGCAGACAGGATCTTCTGGGACAGCTGCCTTGTGAAGGACCCCTACCATAGGCCACATCGGTCAATTAAAGTGTCTGCCTGATACATTCAGATAGTCATTCATTATGTTGGTCTGAAGATCCTGAAAGCCAACCACAACCACCAGCTTCCAGGCAATTAGTTCATGTCAGGAGCCTTTGCACCCTGATGTCTTCCATGTGATCCAAT
The DNA here is from genome assembly GCA_038501925.1 of Xenopus petersii. Lineage (NCBI taxonomy): Eukaryota > Metazoa > Chordata > Amphibia > Anura > Pipidae > Xenopus > Xenopus petersii. The sequence continues at coordinate 9,829,820 of CM076678.1, read as the reverse complement.
ACTGTTCTCTATTACAGAATACAATTGCACCCACACTTTTACCCAGACTCGCTGGTTATACTGAGATGAGAACTGTTCACATACCTACTCGTTTTTTGAGGGTCTTACACATGTAACGTGTTGCTGACTTGAGAAACAGTAGCAAATCATGACCCTTATAGAGTTGTCCTTCTTGTACTTAATCATTTTCCACCCAATGATATTCGGTCGGTGTCATTTATGTCGATCTGGGGCATAAGAACAAGAGTACTAACGGCCTTCCAGCTTGTAAACTACAATTCCCAGCATTCCTCAACTTCTAAAATTTGTTGTGGAATGCTGGTAGATGTAGTTCCCAACAGATACAAGACTGCCACTTTTGGACTAAGAGAAATCGCTCAATTACTCAAATACATACTGACTGCCAGATATGACACCTAATCTGGCAGTCAGTAGGTATCTGAGTAATTAAAATGATGAAATCCTGAATATTTGATCCTGCCCCCATGTTTCCCAGGTCACCTCGCATTACATACCTCTCCATTCCTGAACTGACATGTAATACCGGGAAAATAAAATATAGTGCTACAGCCCTATTTAATAATACGCCGTGCATGACATGTAAAGACATCACAACCCAATTGAAAAGATACGGCCCTGGCTGACAGCAACCTCCCAACATTTACACAACGCTCAACTCAACTGATGTCTTGTGTTATACTCAGAGGAGAAAGAATTTCCCCGGTTCATTGGGTTAAATGTGATGGGCTCATGGCAGAGTCGGGTCATTCATGGTGCTCCTGGCTACTTTTCCTCAACTGCTCATCATTCATTTTCCTTAAGGAACCTGAAACCTGAACAGAGGAATGAGAAAGATTCCAGGTCAGATATCAAGAAATTATGGGAACGCTGAGCTTGGAGAGGTTTTCCCACGAGTCTGTGTGCAAAGAGCATCACTTACTCCACTAGTGCAAAAGTGAAAGGTAACTCAGTAAGACACGAAAACCTAGATCTGACCTTGGAAGTTGGAACATGAAAAAAACTCTCTAGAATAGCAGACATGCAAAAGTGATATACACTTTACTGATGCATCTGGCACACAATGGGGTGTGGCCATGTGTCAGAGGTATCCATTGGGTTTTCTTCATCGTTAGGCTCTTAATCATACACCAAACATCAAAAGATGTATTAGGTCTGGTACCAATGAGCACCCATAGAATACATGTGGCTGGGTTTCTGGTTGAAAATCCCTGTACTTGCTGGTAAATTAGTAATTAGTAGTTAAATGCACTGCTGATTGCCCCATCAGACCCTGGCCTGCCCCTTTGAGTTATTGGCTCATCCCCTTACATCATCAACCCATCATTGGTCTGCCCCTACTGGTCTTTCACGTTATAAAAGTTGGCAACCCTAGTACCCAAGTCAAGTATAGACTCTGATCTAGGATAATTTGCCCCCACTCCCTCCTGAAGAGGATTGAGGTCACTTGTGGCCCACAGGTCCCAGTTTACTCAGTTTCAGGTCAGGAAAACACCACTAACCCCTACTTTAAAAGAAAAAAACATATGAAGCTCAGGGATGACTATACTGCAGTCAGGATTGACCCTGATATACTTTGGCTTTTACTAAAGTTAGGGTGTACCCAACAATCTCCCACAAGCTTCCAAGTCTCATTGGCATCAGCCCACATGCATTATTTCTAATCGACCTGCCATAAAACATACGTTATCTGCTGTGTAGGAAATGGAGCTATTAAGCATATCATGGCATAATAGCTGTCAGGCCAAACAAAGGAACGATCTATTGCCCTAGAATTGCTGGATTAGCAGACAGCCTGCGGAGTAGAAAAACTGATAAACTGGCAGATAGTAACCTCCACCTCCAACATCCCACAGCTCCTATATCTCCCCGGGTGGCAGGTGCAGGCAGCCATAACAGCAGCTGGGCAAACAGCAAAGAGTATTTTCCTCTTCGCTTCAGTGTGATATTTTGCTCATTCCCTGGGCTAATCAGATTGCAAAGTAATGCAGAGCTGCTAAAAATCCAATTGCCATTCTCTATAACGCAGTAAAGAGGCTGTGCCAACAGAGAGCTCTCTGTAACCTGTAAGTGCAATAAGAGACCTCCCCTATATAATCACAGGGCATGTGTTTTGGTTCAAACCAACTTTAAGAATAAACATTTGGTTGGGGCCCTTTGTTCATAACAAAGTTATAGTTACATGAATGCTTTGCTGTAGCCACCCTTTGGCTGTAGTTGCAAGACCCTATTGCACCTTTCTGCTGGACTTCCAGAAGTATCTAGGAGGGTAAATCATATCCCTATAATGGGTTTTTAGATCAGGTCCCCCAAGTTATTGCTACCCCCCCCCCCGCACTAAGGGAGCCAATCTCAAAATTTGAGAACCACCCACCCATTCTCATTTTTCCTTCTGTTTTTTATATTTCTTTTTATGTCTTGTCATCACTTTTTCCTCAATCCCTTTGTTATTAAACTCCCTCTGAAGCAAGGTTAGACGGAGTGCTACTTTATCTGTACGGTACATTATGGAGGCCATACACAATCTGATAATAGTGTCAACTTGACCCCAGTGAGTCAACAGCTTACTGGGCGATGACTTGTCAGATTGATATCTAGCTCAACAGAAATATATTGGGCAGGTTAAGCTGGGTGTTGACTATAGCCAGACCTGAATCTGGTCATCAGCACGCTTGGCCAAATTGGGACCGTTCATTTGTAACAACTCCATGCCAATGGTTGGATCACAGAAAGACCCACCAGGAAATGCTTGCTTCAATGTGGTTCTTATCTGATGGGATTTTCTAACCTACCTGTTAGATATATGGCTGATTTTTAGAGGGCCACTAAGCTGGCAACTTGGTCTAGACTCTAGAGCAGTGATCCCCAACCAGTGATTCATGAGCAACATGTTACTCTTCGACCCCTTGGATGTTGCTCCCAGTAACCTCGAAGCAGGTTCTTTTTTGAGTTCCCGACTTGAAGGCAAGCTTTAGTTGCATAAAAACCATGTGTACTGCAAAACAGAGCCTCCTGTAGGCAAGTCCACATAGGGGCTACCAAATGGCCAATCACTACACTTTTTTTAGCACCCACGTGGAAGTATGTTCATGCTTACATTGCTCTCCTACTAGTTTTACATTTGAAAGTGGCTCTGGGGTTAAAAAGGCTGGGGACCCCTGGTCTAGAGATACCAAGTCAGCAGCTTTAATCAGAATGTATATGGCCACCTTTAGAAAGTTCCGTCAGGTGAGAACTTCATCTGATCTGCCTGATATGGTCCATCACATGTGTATCAAAATCAGCTAAAGATCTGCTCATCTGGAAACCTCACCAAACAAGCAGCTCTTTAGTTGTATGGCCAGCTTCAGGTCCATTGTACAAGTACCTAGAATTCTAAATGGAGTTCTGCTGGAGCCCATATTTAAAACTCCTGCTGTGGACTTGGGTAAGGCAAGAGAGCCATGGCTCCAACACTGTTATCTACATCATACTACCTTTAAAGTAAACTACCCCTTTACCATCATATGAAGACAGAATTGGCCCCAGGAGACTTTGCTCTTCTGGAATAACAATACAGCGCGGCCCTGTGGAAAATATTTCTATACACAACCGAACCAAGGGAAATATTATGCAACTGTGGGATAGCCAGCCTCCCGCGCCTCTTATTTTGCTTTATATCTCATGGAAGATTAAATGGAAGAGGCTCTTTTATTTATTCAGCTTTCATCGGCAGTGGAGACTGAGGTAAGGCAGGAAATTCCCTGGGACATGTGGCGACAGGGAGAGAAGCCAAGTCCAACTGCCCACGTTACAGCTCTGCGACAGCCGCACCCAAAGGCAAGAAATGAATAGCTTGTGTCAAGTCTCTGCTACTGTTCTGGAGCGGATTCTGGGCGACTCCCAAAACAAACAGGCATCATTAACATTATTATTATTGTTACAATCTAAATTTAAGATAATTCTAGGAAATCTGCATCCTCATTATCTACTCAACAGCCTGGAGAGGCTTCCAACCACCCATAACATGACATGCTTGATGTTCCTTGGGCCTTCATGCCATTCTCCTTCTTGGGTCTTGGTGGAGTGGAGCCCTCCCAGCTTATAAATTAGGCTGAGGGTTAATTGCTTACAAAGGATTTACCTTTTAATAAGCCCAGGGTAACAATAACAGACGTGTGAGAAAGTTCCCTCAGATACTTAATTCTAAGGTTGGCTGCCTGCCTGTCACCACTAATAAGGCTAGGAAGAACAGAGACATGTCACCATAATGGGTTTTTTGCCCACGGCAGGTATGTTGGGTTTGTGGTTTATTAATTGCATAAAGACTATAAAAGAATAACATTCATTTTTTCCCCCAATCTGAGAATTCTTCCGTTACGTCACAAGTTCTTCTTTAAATATTTGGAATGTTTGTGCCGCACTGCACCCCCTTCTTCTGGTTGCTGGTTCTGAAAAATATTGCAGGTTATCATGGGTGTAACTGCAGGGGAAGCAGACCCTGCGACTGCAGGGGGCCCAGTAGTTACTGGGGCAGTATAAGAGCCTAATTCAGATCCAATTTCAATAAATATTGGTCAACCTCTAGATATTTTGGGGGCCTAAAAAATAGGGATGAATCCAGGATTCGGCCAGGATTCTGCCTTTTTATCAGAATTTGGATTAGGTTGAATCCTTGTGCATGGCCGAACCAAATCTGAATCCTAATTTGCATATGTAAATTAGGTGTGGGAAGGGAAATCACGTGACTTTTTGTCACAAAACAAGGAAGTAAAAAACATGTTCCCCACCTTCCCCACCCCTAATTTGTAAAATCTTTCACAAAGGATTCGAGGTATTCGGCTGAATCCCAAAAAGTGGATTTGGTGCAAAAAAGAATTTGTTCTAGTTTCGCCACAGCAGTTTATGTAGGGCTATTTACAATGACCCTGGAAACCCCAGAAAAACCAAATTTCATTCTAGGCAATTCGGTAGGAATTAAAATGTTGTAGTGATTTTAACGTTATTTATAAATGTGATGGTTAGTAAAAGCAATATCCCTTTCTCTATTAATGCTGGTTCTGACTTCATATACCATTGAAACAGATTAGTAGTGATTAGCTAAACTCAACTCAAGACCACAATGCCTTGCATGATATACAATTAACAGATCTGCATGGAAGAAGTGGGGTGTGGAGTCTTGGCTAGAGGGCAACTGATTTTTGTTGCATTGAATTCATGGTATTTGCAGTTTACTTCCCTGTTAAGATGGGTCTACATGAAAATAGTCTACCTGTCTAGCTAAGTAGTGGTCCAAACTGAACACTTGGACCAATGAACATGGAGGTATGTGCAGACCTGTTGCCAACAGACTGCTTCCACAGCCCAGCTTGGTCCCTGGTCTACATTTTATATCTTGCCAGATCAATATCTTAATGAGCCATAATCAGATATTGTTCAGAGAAGGGGTCAATAGATAGACCAACAGTGAATGAGATGGAAGCCAATGTAATGTCCTCCGCTTACTCTGGTGGTCTAGCATTGTTTACCCTTGCATGCAGAGGCGCCCGCCATGCCTTCGGTGGGGATGCCCACCGCATGCGTCCTCTCTCTTGCAGAGCCGGTTCCTCTATGGCGCGCACGGCTGCACGCTCCCTTAGAAATTTAAACTAGGGATGCACCGAATCCAGGATTCGGTTCGGGATTCGGCCAGGATTCTGCCTTTTTCAGCAGGATTCGGATTCGGCCGAATCCTTCTGCCCGGCTGAACCGAATCCGAATCCTAATTTGCATATGCAAATTAGGGGCAGGGAGGGAAATTGCATGACTTTTTGTCAGAAAACAAGGAAGTAAAAAATGTTTTCCCCTTCCCACACCTAATTTGCATATGCAAATTAGGGTTCGGATTCGGTTCGGTATTCGGCCGAATCCTTCGTGAAGGATTCGGGGGTTCGGCCGAATCCAAAAAAGTGGATTCGGTGCATCCCTAATTTAAACTATTTAAAGGGACCTTTTTGAATTTCTCACTGCCCGTTGTTAGGTTCAATTAGCCTTGTTCCTGGGTGTGTTATTCTTAGTGAATACTATTGATCCTTTGTGTATTGACCCTTGCCTGCCTGCTTTACTACTCTGACTTCTCCAATCCTGACCCTGCCTGTCTGTGACTACTCTGATCTCTCCAATCCTAATCCTTTGCCTGTTCTCCGACTATTCTACGCTCTCTTATCCGATTCAGGCCTGTCTGACGATTCTCTTTTTGTGCTGGCCTGGCCTGCCTGTTCCCGGTGCTCATCCAGAGCCGTTAGCTTTGCTCCTCTCTCAATTAAGCCCAGGGCTCCACCCAAGGTGAAAGGTGGCGGTTAAAGGCAGAAGTGAGAGTCGAGACCAGGGAGCTTAGCTTGGGTTCTGGATATAGGGTGCTGAACGTGACAGCCAACGTCTGTAAGGTCACCCCTTATCTTTTATATAAACCAGAATGGACATTCAGTTGGTGAAAGAATTGGTAAACAACTGTGTGGCAACAGCTGGGGAGTTTCTTCTACACACTCTTCTTCTATGTTATTGTCATCTTCTACTTCTTATTCTACTTCTACTTCTTCTCCTACTTCTACTTTGTCTTCTTCATCTTATTCTACATCGACTTCTATTTCTTCTTCTTCGACTTCTTCTCTTCTTTCACTTTTATTGTATTATTATCCACTCGACTTCTACTTTAATTCTACTCCTTATTTAGCTACTGAGGTATCCATGTCATCAAGCTGAGGGCTACATGTGATCAAAATGAAGGCACGAGAAATGAAGGCTCCAAGGCAAAATTCCCTCCCTAAAATTATTTAATTACATTACTGTCTGCAACCTAGTGTTTATTATAGCTTTCATCATGCCACAATATATTAACATACATCTATAAATATGTTCTCACTGAATTTTAAGTTAAAAAGAAGAAGTAGAAGGAACGGAGAGCAGGTTTTTTTGTTTGCAGAGTCAATGACTCAGGGAATGAGGATTTCCGTGACTCAGTTGTACATATATTATAAGTAAAGAATTATTACAAACAAAAGCCTTCAGGCTACCCCCACACTTGGTGTCTTTCCCACATTGAAGTAGACTTTCAAAATGAAGTAGGTTGCTGCCTATGGTGTGAGGTTCTTGCACGAATGAGAATTTGCTCTTTCCCTGGGACATTCTGGGTTCAGCTTTGTAGGCAACACAACTGTCCAGTAACTGAATTTACTTGTACTAGAAAGTTTTGTTATGTCTAATCAGAATCCGAAGGGCAGTTATTTAGACCAAATAGGAACTCTGCAAGGGGTGAAGCAGAAAATCAGGAACAGAAGCAAGATGTAGAGACATGACTAAAGGTAAAAATTCAAGATAAGATCCACTCATTTGGAGAGGTCACCAAACAAGCGGATCTTTTCCCGATGGCCCACCAACAGCAGTGTGATATCGGGTTAGACCGAAAGAACACATTTCAACTAAGAGCATGGGTGCTGACGGGATGAGGACCGAATCAACTAGCCAATGTGGCCTTTGATCGCCAGAAAAATCAAACCTCCCGATCAATGTCTTGGCCAGATATCGATTGGGGAGACCCAAAAGAAGCCCCCATACACTGGCAGATAAGCTGCAGAATCAGTCTAAAGGACCAATATCAGCAGCTTTAATCTGCCCATGTATGGCCACCTTAAGGCCGAAGCAAAGTTGAAAGGGCATAGAGAAAGGACTGAGGCAGGAGCAAAGTAGGGGAAAGCCACAGTGCTCAAGTTAATGCTCAGACCATTAAATGATGTGGTAGAACAATGATTTAAATAGGGCCCACCTGGCTCTGATTAGCTGACCTTACATGAACAATAAGACTGCTGGGATGTTATGGGAAAGCCAGGTAAAGGGATCATGATGAACAAACTTGTTGGTTAATCTCCTGACGTAGTAGCAGCAAAATCCCAGCAGAGCCTTACACCCAAAATCGTTGTCTATGGAGCAAAGTACATACATGCTAGTGTCAGTAATGCAATTCATGTGATTGAGTCTTGATGGATCTACTAGATGACAGCCATGTTGATGAGTCACTTGAGATATCTAGTCATTCTTCTGGATGGCTTTCTATTCCATCACAAGCACCCATTCTCCTACAGATGCTCTGTCATGAAAAAAAAATCCAATCTGGCTGGTTCTTCTTCTTGTTGTACAGGGCAATGACAGATAGAGAAACAGGAGGGACAACAGAACAACTATTTTATGCTGTTGGATGAATGAAGAGTTTAATCTCATATGACCATGTCAGACAACATCTTGTTTATGTTAAGGCCATTGCTGATTGGTTGGATATACTGACCCACGTAAGATTGCCTTAACTTCCATAAAACAGTAAACTGAAGTTATACATTTAAATATGTGCCCATTGTCCAGTTCTTCATCAAACCATTTAGTCATTCTTCATTGCATCAGGAAATCTTTTGGAAAGTTTATAATCAATGTAGGAACTAAGGCATGACCATAAAATGAACCTTGACAGGATAATGATTACAAGTAAGATCATCAAAATGCTGGACTCCATATTAACATAAACAAAATGATAGTAGATGTAACCTTCAACAATCCAAGATTATATCAGACAGTCAGTAATGTAATCCAAAAGAATCTCTTTGCTGATTCCGAGAAGTAGTTTTGTAGTCAGTTAAATCATTCGTCCCCCAATCAAAACTATCACAGATTCATTGTGATCCATTGGAGAAGATGCGCAGCCTCCAGATGTTTGGACAAGGGCAATGTCTTTTGTTGTGAGCTGTAGAAAAGGAATATGTAAAGAAAGCAATTGGCTGATCATTATTTTGACCATTCAAATGCAGTTGCAGTCAAAGCTCGATGAAGACCACATGGGACCCTACTCATCATAGTCATTTGGGCTTATTCTAGGAAAAAAAGAAGAGGGCATCTAGCAATAAGATGGATGTAGACAATTTCAATGATCATGGACTCATACCATTGAAAAGCCTGAAGATCTATACATAAGATACATATTATGTGTTACATGGAACCTACTCCATGTTTGGTCCTTGTGAGGTAGATCACCATTATACTGCATATCCTCCTCACTTCTCTCTTTGTTGAGGCTGTTTTGTTCGCCATCATGCAGGGAGATTATATGTGCACTAGTAATCTAATTATTTAACTCCAGATGACCAAACATGAAGTCGTTTCAGATGTTTGTCTCTGGTCTCTCCCAGTGGGTGATTATGACCATCTTATATCCATGAAGTCAGTGACCATGTCTTGGGGTTTGCCTATGAAGAAGATGAGGATACCACTTTGATGAGGACCACTTTGTCCCAAATGGTTTGAAAGCTGGGAGAGTCCCAGAATATATGGGGTTGGAGGTCATGGGACCCATATTTCCTCCAGCATATGGGTTGGTTGTTGGGAAAGCGCAAATACCCTCTTTCTGACTGACAATGGCAAAGATCCCTTATCCAGAAAACTCCAGGTCCCAAGCATTCATTAAAAAAAAAACAAGAAACCTTGCACGCATATACCATCTGAAATGCGATTTAAACCTGTGATTTCTGCCCAAACATCTATTCCTGCTTCATAATGTTACACAAGGGTTCTGCTAATCAGGCAAAGCTGAATCGGCCCCTGGTTTCATTTAATAAATTCTCTAACAATCAACTGGAATTCAAATGCCCAGAATTAAAATAAGTCTTACTTACAGATATTTCTTGGGACAAGTGAGCGCCTTCCATACGGGAGTTGTCCAACAGAATAGCTTAGAAATGTTCCGAAAGATGAAAGTAATTCCAGTAGCAGCACCTCCTCTCTGCCCAATGATAAGGAAATCTAATCAACAAGCAATGGGAACAAACAGTCACTACGGCACGTGAATATGGCAAGGTAGGTCACCCTGAAAGATTTTGAAGGTCAATGTAATCCTTTCCATTCCTATATAGGCACTTGAGGACCACATCCCCCTAAAGCTGGGGCCACACAGGGGGCCAAATCAGATAGCTGAAATATGCTGGCTGATTTGAACCCTCCTCTCTCTCTCTTTTGTATTCAGAAGTGTTGAGAAGAGAGAGCTAGCTGATTTCAGCCCCTGCGCGGCCCTAGCCTTAAGCTGCTGTCCTGGACATAGGCCTTGGGTGCCTATATAGAAAATTCAGTTTTGGCCCATGATACAGTACTATATTCATGAGGAGCAGGGGAAGTACATAGCCATCTTCTCTCCAGTCCTCTACCCGGCTTCTAACTTGCACATCATGAAGCCCCATATGTTAGGGAGTGCTGGCAGGCTCAGGCCACAACAGAAACCAGTACTTACCTACTGCCCTTGGGCAGGGAGGGTCAGACTGGGCTGGCAGGGCACTGGGAGAAATCCTGGTGGGCCCTCATGGACCCTGCTGTCCAAGGACCACCCCTTGACCACCCCCTGATCATTGTGGTATGGCCACAAGTTTTCAGGAGGAGGGATGAGGTACAAGGTATGCCGGTGAGCAGGAGGTAGTGGTGGGGAGTTTGGCACAATAGTTATACTATTATGTGTCCTGGGGGCATTATATATGGAATAGCCACAGTATTTATACTACTATGTGTTCTGGGATCATTATATATAGAACTGGCACTATATTTACATCGCTATGTGTTCTGGGGGCATTATATATGGAATTGACTCAGTATTTATATTCTGTGTTCTGGGGTATTATATATCTAATTGGCACTGTATTTATCCTGCCATGTGTTCTGGGGCATTATATATGGAATTGGCACTGTATTTATCCTGCCATGTGTTCTGGGGAAATTATATATGGAATTGGCACTGTATTTATCCTGCCATGTGTTCTGGGGAAATTATATATGGAATTGGCACTGAATTTATCCTGCCATGTGTTCTGGGGTATTATATATGGAATTGGCACTGTATTTATCCTGCCATGTGTTCTGGGGAAATTATATATGGAATTGGCACTGTATCTATCCTGCCATGTGTTCTGGGGAAATTATATATGGAATTGGCACTGAATTTATCCTGCCATGTGTTCTGGGGAAATTATATATGAAATTTCCACTGTATTTATCCTGCCATGTGTTCTGGGGTATTATATATGGAATTGGCACTGAATTTATCCTGCCATGTGTTCTGGGGAAATTATATATGAAATTTCCACTGTATTTATCCTGCCATGTGTTCTGGGGTATTATATATGGAATTGGCACTGTATTTATCCTGCCATGTGTTCTGGGGAAATTATATATGAAATTTACACTTTATTTATCCTGCCATGTGTTCTGGGGCAATTTATATGGAATTGACACAGTATTTTTATGGCTATGTGTTCTGGGCACATTATTTATGGGATTGGCACTGTATTTATTCTGCCATGTGTTCTGGGGCATTATATATGGAATTGACACAGTATTTATATGGCTATGTGTTCTGGAGTGTTATATATGGTATTGGCACTGTATTTATCCTGCCATGTGTTCTGGGGAAATTATATATGAAACATAAAACCGGTCCAGGGGTACTATGAAGGAATCTGTATATAAAATATCTTTACTTATCCTTCCTGCGCCTCTGTGTATATCCCTGTACTAAGCCCTTTCCAGCAGGAAGAGCCTTTAGTGACCCTTTAATTGTGGTGGAACAATCTTTCCAGGGAAAAATCAAATCCTGTTTATTTAAAGCAGTGCCTGCAATTTTTCAGAAATGAATTTCCAGGATTCCGGGAATACTAACTCCCTGCTAGCTGAGTCAGGTCACCGATTGTGGTTTTAACACGTGGTTTCCGTGGCGCAGCAAAGCGTGGGCTGGAAGGAGGGCAGGGTGTACAATCTGGAGGTGGCACATTACGTTGGCAGGCCCAAACCACATGATTAACCTTTAGTTCGAGCGAAAACTGATTCTGGCAGTGGCAGACCCAGCCCTGTTCAGTTTGGATTTTCACAGCTGAAAGATCACAGGCCACTGGGAGACTCTCAACAGCTGCACGGCCTGCGTCGCCCAGTGAAACAAAGAAGTGAGGCTCAATGTAATGCTAAAACAAAGTCACAAATGACAGCTTGCTGTCAGCTCCTTCGCCTGAGCGATGCTCCCAATGAGAATGGATTAGAACAAGGCTCAGGGAACGGGAACATGAAAAGAAATTTCTACCATGGCTTTCATTTAAAGAGAGAAACATTCTATTTTATGGATTGCCTCCCTTCCAAGGGGGTGTGAACTGCAAACTTTTGTCCCCATGGACCCCCAAATTAGAATCCAGCTTCACAGCCCAAAAATGATACATTTACAGGCCATGTTCTTTTAAAGGATAAGTAAACCTTTAAAATAAATTAATGTAAAATTGACGAGGGGGCTATTCTAAGATCTTTTGCAATTTACATTCATTATTTATTGAATTTTTATATGCTGGTCATTTTCCCACCAGTCTGACCACTAAGTAGTCAAGGAAGTTGTCAGGAGAAAGAAAGAGGCTGCTCTGATGTTCTTCTGCTTAGGAAAGATTTGAAAAAGGTTTCTAGTTTTATTCCTAAGCAGAAGAACATCAGAGCAGCCTCTTTCTGTCTCCTGACAACTTCCTTGACTACTTGGTGGTCAGACTGGTGGGAAACTGACCAGCAGGTGGTGCTGTTGTAACAAAATTCATTCATATTAACATTACATGTATCCCTTAATATCTTGGAATTAAAGAAAAATAAATAATGAATGTAAATTACAAAAGTGCTTAGAATAGGGCCCTCATCAATTTTACATTTATTAATTTTGAAAGTTTACATACCTTTTCATTGCTTGCCCTTTCTTCATCTCCCTGAACTCTTTCCCTGCCCTTTAAGTCCTCCATCCCCTGTCCCACCACTTTCACATTCTCTGACCCTCTTCCAGTTCTAACCCCATGACATCACAAATCCTCCCATTTGCGGCCCCCCATGACATTTCCCATCAGCACCTTCCCTAGAAGCTATAAGAGTCCACTGGAAAGGCAGCAACCTTATTGGTTGGGCAGTGCTATATTAATAAGGGGCAGTGGTTGTCGCCTTGGATTGGGACAAGCAGTTTAGGGGGTTTCTCAGGTGCATGGTTAGGGTTGTCAGCTGCTTAGGGTTTGAACCAGACAACCTGTTTTTTTCTTTCGGTTATCTGGTTCAATAGCACCTCAAACTATCTGAAACCTGGACAAACATCTGCCCAATCGTTCTCCATGATGTCACTGCCTTGGTACTATAGTTCAACAGCAGCCACGCAAATACTGATAGACAATACTTCAATATGCATTGTTGCCATAGGACATTTTTGACAAAAGGACCTGTGTAAGGCTGAGGCTCCATTCCACATAACTCTTTACCCAAAACCTCACTGATATCTTATGGCCATTAGCATTTTCATTATTGGTCTTAACCGTGCAAGCTACACAATATTAATCCTAGGAAGAACCTAGGTCATGAGTCATGTGACTCATCTGGGCAGGGTTTAACCAGTCAGAGTTCAAGAACCTCTTCCCAGATCCTTTGTTGTGATGGACATGGATGGGAAGTTTTGGAAGTCATAATCCGGAAGCATTCTAATTGGATTAATGACATGTGCCCTTGGGCCTCAACTCAGCTGAAGAGATTCCTTTGTACCCGAGGTCTCCAGCACTGTCACCAAATGTACTTGTTTTATTTGGGTACGTGTCATTCTCTAGCAATGGTTCTACATGAATTATTTGTGCCCTGGGTACCCCTGGAAGTATAGCAGGGTGACTGTTACCGCAATGTTTTTATATATCTGTAACCTTATTATGAGCTAAGGGGGCCCAGCCTGAAGGTCAGTTAGGGGGAGAATTGGGGTGAGTGCTTATTTGTACCCTGGGTACCCCTGGAACTATAGCAGGGTGAGTGTTACCCCAATGTTTCTATATATCTGTAACCTTGTTATGAGCTAAGGGGGCCCAGCCTGAAGGCCAGTTAGGGGGAAATTTGGGGTGAGTGTTTATTTGTACCCTGGGTACCCCTGGAACTATAGCAGGGTGACTGTTACCCCAATGTTTCTATATATATATATGTAACCTTGTTATTTGTGCCCTGGGCATGCATTTATCCTGTCTACCACTACTTCTGGCCCTGAATGTTTGGGAACCTCTGCCTTGCTTGTAACTGGTACAAGGGCAGGACGTACCCAGTAGAAGGAATCTTTGAAATGTGGAACACAATAGAGCACCCAGACATTTGCTATAATATAACAAGTTGACCAGAACCAGTGGAAAGTCATGTAACTACAGGAAATATTTCTCAAAGCAACCCCCAACTGAAAAGACTTTACGAAAGGCTATAGTCTATCACAATCCTCACTCATGGTGTTAATGTCTCTCCAACATCTCTAAAGTAAGAGGTCACCTAAGGGATACTTATTCAGTTCCAAGGCCAACTTTTCCACCAGCTATTCCAGGAAGAGCCTGGAGCACAGAGGGCAAGTCTCTATGGGCCCCCTGCTGTTTTACAAACTAGGAAACCAAGAAATATCTACAATACATATGGACCAACCAGGACACTTCCCTCCCATGCTGCACAGGTCAGCACCATGGCACATCCAGTAAAGTAGGAACCAATCAAAATCTTGTTTTTAAACAGTCTACTGCCAATCAAAAAAATGACTGCAAACACCTGATTAGTGATGGACGAATTTCTCCTGTTTCGCTTCACCGAAAAATTCCCGAATTTCCTGCAAAATTCGCAAAACGGCGAAAAGTTCACGGAAAATTCGGACGTTCTCACTAAAAAATCGTGAAATTTGAAGGTTTTCACAAAAAAATCGTGAAATTTGAAGGATTTCACTAAAAAATCTTTAAATTTGAAGGTTTTCACAAAAAAATCATGAAAATTGGAAATTGCCACCGGCGAATTTTCAGCTTCGAATTTTTGCGGGAGAAACGCGGAAATTCGCTGCAAATTCGTGCCAGGCAAATTTATTAGCCCATCTTTACACCTGATTGGTTGCTACTGCCAACTGCGCCTGTTTAGTTTATTACCTATGTACGAAGGCCAACACTCAGTGATCTGATCAGTTTGTTGACCCTTTCATATAGTCCTGGATTTATATAAAGTTTACTTTGCTTCAAAACAAAACACCCGAAGCACAAAGTGAAAAAATCGAAAATACCCCTCCTTAAAAAAGGAAGAGCCAACAAAAATCCCTGACCCTCAGGCCATGAAGGGCAAAGGTCTTTGGATCTCCCTTTGCTGCAAGGCTTATGGAGATCCATTTCAGACCTTCTTCCCTGCAGGGGTTGGAAGGTCCCTTTGTCCCAATTCCTACAGCCAAAAAGCTTTAAAGGGAGAGGGAGGCATCTTGAACCTGAAGGTTCCATCTAATGTGAGTCTTTGTGTATGATAATCTGTGTGTTTAGGGAAAGACTTGCCCTCTGTGCTCCCAGGCATTGGAGCTACACACAAGTTTCATATATATAATTAGATAAAAGGAAACACTATTCATATCTTTGGCATGAGGCATCAACAAAGCAAAGGCCACAGCCGGTTATTGTTGCAATCGGCGCTGGTTCTATTGTTTGACAAAACATTAATATAAATATATACAGGTATGGGACCTAATATCTGGGAACCCATAATTCTCCCCATAATACTGCAGTACCATTTCCCTTCTAGTGATGAGCGGTCTGTCCCAATATCCATGGTAACTGTGTGTTTGGGCAGGTTTGGGCTGAACCCTGTGCCTCTAAGTCAGGTTTGGATCCGGTATGTCCCCTTTCACTTTATTAATAGTATAATTCAGTGCAGAGTACATGTTTTTAGGAGTTGTCTGATGTATTCAGTTTGAGTCCTTCTTGAAGGTCCCATCTTTGTCCAGGGTCTCCAGTGAAGGTCCAAACTTTGGCAAGGGCCCTTTGTTAGGTCATGAAATTTCATGAGTATGGATATAGGGGGAAAAGCAGCCATTAAGCCATAAAGTCATAGTTTTTCAAACTATCTAAAGCAGCAAATGTTCATCACAAATCTCATCCTAATGGACTCAGGCTGGGCTTCCAGGTGTATCTAGGAGACCAACTACCCATTCTTCCCAAAGAATTATAGACCTCTTTTTGGAAAACTCAGCATTTCAGATAACCTGCCATTCCATGGTTCTTAACCTCTTTGTGTATCTCTGGGGACCCAAATCATGTTGCAGAATTAGCTTTATTACCCCAAAACCAGAAGAAATGTCTCATTACTTAGGGGGCTTAAGGATAGTAGACCCAGAAGGGAATCATTTTTGGTCCCCACCAAAAGGTTCTTCCAACACTACGAAAACAAACAGTCAGGTTAATTTACTCCTGTTAAAACTGTGCCGAGTGTTTTTGTGTGAATGAGAGAGGGCCCTTAGACTGTAAGCTCCACTGGGTCAGAGACTGATGGGAAACATGTAATGTGCTTGATAACGTCAGTGCTATACATTAAAGGAAAATGATGACTGTCTTGTCTTTCCAGTAACAATCGGATTTGCATTTTACTGCATGCTTCTCCTTATGTACAAACAGCTCTCAGCCATGTGCACTGACAGAGTGTTCCATATACATCAGCAGCTTCCCATATACTGTACACAACTCCATAGCAATCAGTAGAAAGAATCGGCCAACACCTTCCTTTATTTCTTCTCACATGTACTGGGACATTGCAAGGAGACGTCTAACATGAACAGTGGCTGTGTATTTTTATTTTAGCATTTAGCATTTTCAGCGTTATACAGGGAACTGAGTATCACTCATGTATTATAAGGGATAATGTACCCCCTACTGTAAATGATAAGGATATTAGAAGTCACTGAGGGGTTGTTCTGTGACCATATAAAGACACAAGGCTGCAGGCTGAGTTATACAGGGAACTCTGAGTATCACTCATGTATTATAAGGGATAATGTACCCCCTACTGTAAATGATAAGGATATTAGAAGTCACTGAGTGGTTGTTCTGTGACCATATAAAGGCACAAGGCTGCAGGCTGAGTTATACAGGGAACTCTGAGTATCACTCATGTATTATAAGGGATAATGTACCCCCTACTGCAAATGATAAGGATATTAGAAGTCACTGAGGAGGTCTGTAACCATATAAAGTATGGTTTATACACTATAAATTCTGGTAGCTCTACAGCAGCCATCTGGCACAATGCACTGGGGGTTTCTTGCTGAGCTTTCTCTCTTTATTGGCAGCAGTAATGAAACTGTGTGTGTGTATGTTTTTAATGAATTGAGTTGAAAGTGGCAGCCATGGCTTAAGAATGAAGCGTCAGCAGCGAGTGAATGAGGAGGACTTCAGGCTTGGATGAGTCGTAATAAAGTTGAATTCTCACTGATCAACAGATGGCTTCCCCCGGGTGTTTGCAGCGCAGTATAACTACACAGAGTTAATGGAGGAATGCGAGCAAACATTGCATTGTGCATCACTCTTTATCTTACATTTCCTCTTTAATATTTGGCAAACACAATTAATGTCACGGGGAGAGACTTCCCTGCAGCCGGTTAACCCTTCAATGCAGCAAGATGAGCCTGTGCGGGTTTACGCAGCCCCCCAAAATGAAAAAAAACGAATTATCCTTTATTTATAGAGCAGCGACGCTTTTATATAATATTCACATCAGTCGCCCAGCGGAGTTTACAATCTAAGGTTGGCGCTTACCCAAGTGGCGCTGCCTCGGGCACAGATACTGCTTGAGACAGATCGTCGTTTGTATGTTCTCCCCGTGTCCGCGTGGGAACTGCAGTTTCCTTCCAAAACATACAGGCAGGTCTGATCTAATATTGATCAGAACATGTGTGTGAATGCGATATGGCCCCTAGATCGTAAGCTCCACTGGTGCAAGGGCTGCTGGGGACTGATGTAGAATCTCGGTAACATTGCAACTTAGGTTGATGAAAGAAACATCAAGTCAAACTGCCAGTTGATCCAGAGGAGGACAAATTCCCCATCTGAAATCTCTCCAATTTGCCTCAGACGGGGTCAGGGTCGGACTGGAGCCTTGGGGGCCCACCGGGGCTGCAAAGGAAGGGCCCTCCTGGCAGTGCCCAGGGACCCCCTTCAGACCTCCGACTCCCAGGACTGGTGCGTGCACCACGCTACATGCGCGGACCCTGCGTGCTGCACGTGCATGCACGGCACACTGCACGCGCATGCGAGGTCGAGCCGCGCAGGATTATTTCTTTATAGAGCAGTGGGGGAACAGGTCTGGGCCGGTCCAGGGCCCACCGAGTTTTATCCCGGTGTCAAGCCAGCCCAGTCCAACACTGGATGGGGTAAGACCTCCTTCCAGACTCCGAGAAACAATCAGCTCAGTTACTGGATCAACTGGTACTAAGGGTTAATTTCAGTAACCCAGTATTTCTTCACTAAAAAGCCATGCAACCCGTTCTTGAAGCGATCGAATGTATCTTCCAGTAACGGCATGGGATCCTTTATCCAGAATCCCATTATCCAGACTACTTAAAATTACAGGGAGGCAATTTCCCATAGACTCCATATTAAAGGGTGGTTCAGCTTTAAGTTAACCTTTATTATGATATAGAATGGTCAATACTAAACAACTTTTCAATGGGTCTTGATTATTCTTTTTTTTATAGTTTTTTTTAATTATTTGCAACTTTCTAATGGGGGGGGTCACTGACCCCATCTAAAAAACAATGCTCTCCTATTCATATTCCAGTCTCTTATTCAAATCAGCGTATGGTTACTAGTGTAATTTGGACCCTAGCAACCAGACTGCTGAAATGGCAAACTGGAGAGCTGCTGAATATAAAGCTAAATAACTCAAAAACCAGAAATAATAAAAAATGAAAACCAATTGTAAATTGTCTTCGAATATCATTCTCTACATCGGGGGTCCCCAACTTTTTTTTACTCGTGAGCCACATTTGAGTGTAAAAAAGAGTTGGAGAGCAACACAAGCATGAAAAGTCCATGGGGATGTCCCTGGCTGTTTGGTAGCCCCTATATGGACTGGTAGCCTACAGGAGACTCTATTTGGCACTATACTATACTTTAAACTTGCCTCCAAGCCTTGAATTAAAAAATAAGCCCCTGCTTTGAGGCCACTGGGAGCAACATCCAAGGGATTGGGGAGCAACATGTGGCTCATGAGCTACTGGTTGGAGACCACTGCTCTACATTATACTAAAAGTTCACTTAAAGAGGAAAAACCCCTTTAAGCAAATATTTCACACTTTTAAAAATTATTTCCCATTTCTGTGTAATAATAAAACATTGCCTTGTACTTGATCCCAACTGAGATATAATCAATCCTATTCATTTATTTAATATTGAAATGATTTTTTGGTAGACTTAAAGTATGAAGATCCAAATTATAGAAACATTCTTTATCTGGGAAAAACCTAGGTCCTGAGCATTACAGATAATAGATCCTATACCTTTACAAAAATTGTACAAAAAACTTAAAATTGTGTAAACGACCCCAACTTGTCCAGCCTTGCTTCATACATAGGGTTGCCACCTTTTCTGAAAAGTTTTACCGGCCGGTGGGGGAGCGGGAACAAAAGGGGCAGGCCGTGATACAAAAGGGGGTGGAGCCATGTACCATGCCACAAAAGGGGCGGGGCAACATCTTGCAATGGCCAGACGGTTGAAAAAAGTCACGTTCTAAACTAATTGGGGGCAGGCCAAGGGCTTTTTTTTAAGGGTATTACAAATTTACCGGCATCTACATTTCCGGTACATTTGTTATACTGGTCTGGACTAGGCAGGGGTCTTACCGGCTAGGCTGGTAAAATACCAACCGGGTGGCAACCCTATTCATATAGTAACTGAGACTTTCCATACCCTTCAGTGTTGGACTTGGGGTGGAAGGTCAAGGTAGGGCAGGATTTGTGGCAAGGCCATAAAGACCCAGGTCTACTTTTAGGGGCAGCACCCTGCCCTCCCGCTTATGAGGAGCACTGGGGACGTGCAGCTCCCAGCACTCTGGTGTCTGCGCTTGTACGGGCACCGCAATCTAAATCGGGTCCTGGGTCCAGGTGCACCAGGGCTTCCACATTACATACCTCCCAACTGTCCTGTTTTTAGAGGGACAGTCCCTCTTTTGACAGCTCAACCCATAGTCCCTCGTTTGTACTGAAAAGTCCCGTTTTTCTCTGCACTGAACAGAAACAAAGTGTCTAACTTAATTGGCGTTTGGCAGAGAGCCCAAAACAGCCACAACAGCAGATAAGATACTTTTGTAACAATTTTGAGAGAAGCAAATAAGTAATTGTAACAATATAAGATAACAGGTCTCTAGGGAGAAGTTGGACTCACAGCTTAAAGGGCAATTCACCTTCATTAGCAAAACTGAAATAACTGGAAAAAAAAAACCACAGAAATATGTTAAAACTTTCATAACCTGCCACATTTTGTAAAATTAACATGGTAATTAGGGAGTGTGGCCATAAAAATGGGTGTGGTCAAAAAATTGCCACGCTACACGCTGCAATTTTTTTGTCCCTCTTTTTATTTCCAAAATGTTGGGAGGTCCTCACACACCAGCTCCAGTCCACCAACCCCTCCCCCAACTTTAGGGCCCCCCTAGCCAGCCACCCACAACCTTCGTCTATTCGCCTGCCCCAACCAGTGGGTACCTGCTTTTCTGCTATGGGTCTGGATGGGGAGAGATCAGGGAGCGCAGAGTATCAGCAGGTGGGAATGGATTTTGCCCAGCAGGGGTTTAACTGGTGTCCTGCCAGCCCAGTCCGACACCAGGAAAACCTTTATCAAATTCAGTAATATCTCGTTTCAGTACTGGAACCCGTAGCTGCGCATCAAATTCTAGATGGGGCCTTACAAGTGCTGCGCAAATAGGTAGAACGACTGTACCTTTAAGGAAAGACCAAGATATTTGCCCTTGGGCGAAAAAGAGGCCGTTATGAAGAAGCATTTTCATTCCATGCCAGAGAATACAGGATCCATATTTGCACTTGAGGATTGAGGGTAGCGCTGTGCAAATATCACCTTTATGTCTTTGGTTTGCCGGTGCTTAATGAACCCTAGCTATCAAAATATTAGGCAAGGAAAGGGGCACCGCAATAAACCCCCTCCCTCCCCACAACAATTTTTTTGGATCCACCAATGACACCCTTTCCACACCTTGGGAAAACACGAATAAATCGTTTTAGCCCATGATTTGTCAGATCTTGTAAACCCTCCACACAACTGTCCCACTGCACCCGACAACTCTCTACAGCAGAGGACCAGAAAGTCAAAAGAATACAAACGAATAACCAATACGAATGCTGTCAAGCAAAACCTTAAAGGGATACTGTCATGCGAAAAAAAAAAAAATTCAAAATGAGTTGATAGTGCTGCTCCAGCAGAATTCTGCACTGAAATCCATTTCTCAACAGAACAAACATATTTTTTTATATTCAATTTTAAAATCTGACATAGGGCTAGACATATTGTCAATTTCCCAGCTGCCCCAAGTCATGTGACTTGTGCTCTGATAAACTTCAATCACTCTTTACTGCTGTACTGCAAGTTGGAGTGATATCACCCCCCTCCCTTTTCCCCCCCAGCAGCCAAACAACAGAACAATGGGAAGGTAACCAGATAGCAGCTCCCTAACACAAGATAACAGCTGCCTGGTAGATCTAAGAACAACACTCAATAGTAAAAACCCATGTCCCACTGAGACACATTCAGTTACATTGAGAAGGAAAAACAGCAGCCTGCCAGAAAGCATTTCTCTCCTAAAGTGCGGGCACAAGTCACATGACCAGGGGCAGCTGGGAAATTGACAATATATCTAGCCCCATGTCAGATTTCAAAATTGAATATAAAAAAATCTGTTTGCTCTTTTGAGAAATGGATTTCAGTGCAGAATTCTGCTGGAGCAGCACTATTAATTAATTATTCAATTATTTTTGGTACATGGTGACAATGGAATCATATTTCATATTTCAATCTGTGTTGATGCACCGAATCCAGGATTCTGTTCGGGATGAAGCCAGACTGACACAGATCAGCTTGTATTGTTATTGGTGGATTCCTTGCATATTAAAGGAGAACTAAAACCTAAAAAAACTTGGTTAAAAATGCCATATTTTATATAGTGAGCTTGTTGCACCCGCCTAAAGTTTCAGCTTGTCAATAGCCGCAATGATCCAGGACTTCAAACTTGTCACAGGGGGTCACCATCTTGGAAAGTGTCTGTGACATTCACATGCTCAGTGGGCTCTGATTGGCTGTTGAGAAGCTAAGCTTAGGGCTCGTCACTAATTATCCAGCAGAAAATGAGCTTCCCTGGCTGTAATATAAGCTGATGCTACAGGTTTGCTGATTATTAAATTCTGATGCTAATTGCACTGGTTTCTGTGCTGCCATGTAGTAATTATCTGTATTAATTACTAATCAGCCTTATATTGTGACATTTCTATTCTATGTGTACTGTATATTGTGAGTGGGTCCCTAAGCTCAGTAAGTGACAGCAGCACAGAGCATGTGCAGTGAATCAGCAGAAAAGAAGATGGGGAGCTACTGGGGCATCTTTGGAGACACAGATCTTTACTGCTAAAGGGCTGTGGTTGCCTTGGGCTGGTACAGGAGCACAAAACATAATGTACAACATTTATAGCTACTTCTTTAGTTAAAGTATCCTTTAATTAGGCCACTGTCTCTGGAAAGCTTTAGTTAAGCACATGCTGTTTTATCCCTTTCATGCACCTTGTTTTGTATAGGTGCCTGGGACATAAGTGCTGTATGATGACCCATTGTTGCACATGAGGACTCGATGCAGACCGTATCCATGTACCTTGGCCCCACCTGGTCTCATAATACTTAATTAAATCCCAATGAGATACTGATGGGGAAATTATGGTTTTGGACCAACACACAGAGACACAGGCAATATCTTCAGTCAAACCAAATTTAAAGATGGGGTTCCCTTTAAAGTCAACAAATAAAAGGAAACAACATACAATATACAGTAGAGATTTGGAATATGGAGCTGTTCCCTTTTATGATTGAATTCAACCTAAATTCCCAGGGATTTTTACGTAAAGAGGGCTAATGAGCCGTGCAATTCCACCGCTCTGATGTTCAGGAGGGAGGCACAGATGAGGCAGATGTCTGGAAAAAGTAGAATCTACATAGAGAGATCATACAGTGCCTCTATATTATCACATCTATAGGATCACATTGTCTTCTAGACCCTTAATTGATAAATCCTTGTCTGCCGCCCAGTGGCAAGGTGTATAACTGCATTATTATTCATTTTAATATACTGCACCTTTGGTATGCAGATTAAATAGGGGTATTGTATTCTCCAGCATTAAACACAAGGTGAATGGTAAAATAGTTAAAGGGGATGTAAACATTAAATAAAATTAATTCTCCTGCATCCCCTAGCTCTCAATTGTATGGCTGTTATTGCAGATGGCTCTGGGGAGATATAAATGCAGAGGCAGATGTAGCTACTACTTCTTAATGCTGGAGTCACTATCTTGGTAAACCCTGGGGGTCACTGTGCAGTATAATGCTGGGGGTCACTGTACTGTTCAATGCTGGGTTCACTGTGCTTTTTAATGCTGGGTAACTATGCTGGTTAATGCTTGGTGCCACTGTGCTGGTTAATGCTGTGGTCATTATACTAGTTAATGCTGGGGTTACTGTGCTGTTCAATGCTGGGATTACTGTGCTGGTTAATGCTGGGGTCACTATGCTGATTAATGCTGGGGTTGCTGTACTGGTTAATGCTAGTGATCACTGTACTGGTTAATGCTGGGGTTACTATGCTGATTAATGCTGGGTGTAAGTGTGCTGGTAAATGCTGTGGTCTTTGTACTGATTGATGCCGGGGTCAATGTGCATGTTAATGCTGGGTTCACTAAATTGGTTAATGCTGGGGTTGCTGTGCTGGTTAATCCTGGGTCACTATGCTGGTTAATGCTGGGGCCACTGTGCTGGTTAATGTTGGGTTCACTACGCTGATTAATGCTGGGTTCACTACGCTGGTTAATGCTGGGTTCACTACGCTGGTTAATGCTGGGTCATTATGCTGGTTAATTGGGGGTCACTGTGCTGAGGGTCACTGTGCTGGTTAATGCTGCGGTTGCTGTGCTGATTAATGCTGGGTTCACTACGCTGGTTAATGCTGGGTTCACTACGCTAGTTAATGCTGGGTTTCTCTACACTGGTTAATGCTGGGTTCACTACGCTGGTTAATGCAGGGTTCACTACGCTGGTTAATGCTGGGTTCACTATGCTGGTTAATGCTGGGTCACTATGCTGGTTAATTGGGGGTCACTGTGCTGAGGGTCACTGTGCTGGTTAATGCTGGGGTTGCTGTGCTGATTAATGCTGGGTTCACTACGCTGGTTAATGCTGGGTTCACTAAGCTGGTTAATGCTGGGTTCACTATGCTGGTTAATGCTGGGTCACTACACTGGTTAATGCTGGGTTCACTACGCTGGTTAATGCTGGGTTCGCTACGCTGGTTAATGCTGGGTTCACTACGCTGGTTAATGCTGGGTCACTATGCTGGTTAATTGGGGGTCACTGTGCTGAAGGTCACTGTGCTGGTTAATGCTGGGGTTGCTGTGCTGATTAATGCTGGGTCACTACGCTGGTTAATGCTGGGGTCACTACGCTGGTTAATGCTGGGGTCACTATGCTGGTTAATGCTGGGGTTGCTGTGCTGGTTAATGCTGGGGTCACTATGCTGGTTAATGCTGGGGTAACTACGCTGGTTAATGCTGGGGTCACTGTGCATCACTATACTGTTTCATTATGATGTGCATCTCCAAGTCCTAAATCCAACTTTGATTTGCTACATAACAGCCTCTGCTCATAAATGTTATCATTGTGTACAGCTTTTTGATAACTCTACCCTTTATACCCAAGGGTTTGCAAAAGTGCCCCTGTGACTGCAGCCGTAAAACCTCTTGGAGACATTCGCCTACTGGAGAGAATTCTCATCCCTGCCTTTCCTGACTTCTGCCCACCCTTGGACGGTGCCTGTTCTGTGTTTATGATGATGTCACTCTTGTGTTTCATGGAGGGTAACGGGTAGCGGGTCAGGTTACAGGTTGTGCGGTTATGGGGCTGGTGTGGGTTGTGGATCTAAGTGTGGGTGACAGATCCAGGTAGGGTTCAGGTCCAATCACTTAGTCCCATGTAGGTTTCTACTCAATCACTCGTTTAGCAATGACATAAATGGCCACTAAATTGAGAAAACGTGCCATGGGTCACGGCTTCCCGAATGAAGACAGGTGCTGCCATAATTCCAGCGGCTAAACATTAACTACATGGCTATCCCTCCCTGACATTGCAGAAGACCAGGTGCGGTTCCTGCTGGAGCAGCTTTGATTAAATGACAAAAGAGAATAGTTACCTTTTCATTTTGGGGGTTAATCTGCTGTTACAAAGATACAGGCCGCCGTAGCAAAATGTAAAGGACAATCTGCTTCCCCTCCGGCACCTTCTGTTGGCCACTTTGATCTCTCATTGTGCGGCTTTAACACCTTCATTCTGTGTTATAAATTGATCTCCCCGTTCTCCGGGGGCCCTGATTGTTCCCTTCCTTTTCACTGGGAAACCGCCAATTATCTGAGATGCAGGAAACCAAATACCTGAGGGGTTTGTTCCTTTAATGTAACACGAGAGCAGTGTGGTTTTAACCATTTGGGCACCAAAGCGGAGCTGGCTGGTGGCTTTGAACAGCCGAATTGCCCCTTCACTATGAAAAAGTGACAAAGAAGAAAATGAACTTCTATAGAGGTTGACATTGCAATGCTCTGATTGGTTACAGGCGGGTCTAGCCCTGTAATTACTATATTATTACTATTACTATATTACTAAATAACCAGAGGCTGGAATGTGAATCAGAGAGGGGCCTGGATAGAAGTCCTGAACCATGAAAGCCGCGAAAAGACTGAAGCCACAAAACGAGCCGAAGTTGAAGTCCCGAAGCCGCGAAGAGACCTGAAGCCACAAAACGAGCCGAAGTTGAAGTCCCGAAGCCGCGAAGAGACCTGAAGCCACAAAACGAGCCGAAGTTGAAGTCCCGAAGCCGCGAAGAGACCCGAAGCCACAAAATGAGCCGAACTTGAAGTCCCGAAGCCACGAAAAGGCCTGAAGTCACAAAAAGAGCGGAACTTGAAGTCCTGAAGCCGCAAAAAGACCCAAAGCCATGAAAAGAGCCAAACTGGAAGTTCTGAAGCCGCGAAATGATCCAAAGCCATGAAAAGAGCCGAATTCAATGTCCTGAAGCCGCGAAAAGATCTGAAGACACAAAAAGAGCCGAACTTGAAGTCATGAAGCCCTGAAAAGGCCTGAAGTCATGAAAAGAGCCAAACTTGAAGTCCTGAAGTCGCGAAAAGATCTGAAGCCACGTAAAAAGCCGAACTTGAAGTCCTTGAAGCTTGTAGGGGGGCATGGACCACCAATTTCTTTAAAAAAAAAACTTTTATGGGGGGCCCTAGCGCAACAGGTTTTTTTCCAACTTATAGGAGGGCCCTGACCATTAATGGCCTTTTATAACTTGTGTGGGGAGTTTACCGTATTTAGCACTAATGTCTTTGTGGTCTTTTAACTGTGGTGTGGGCGGAATCTGGGGTGGGGGGGGCCTGACAATTTGGGGATACCTGGCACAGGCTATGAGCAAACCTACAAAACCTTTACAGCTCCATTGATTGGCTGTGTATGGCTAGCCTTCCCCCAGTCACATCACACAAAGCTCTGGGGATTATAACACAACAGGAGGTCTCTGGAAAGTATTAAAGAAGTTGTATGAAAGGTGACGTTGGGTCAGTTAGAGGTGCCCCTAATTTGCACTAGTGCCCAGTCTATGTTATAAAACCTGGGCCACATTCTTAAAAAAACACCCAGTTACAGCTCACGTGTGAAAACCATTTAATGCAGGAAAATGCAAATTTCTTGTTTATAGAAACTTAATGCTTTTATTATGGAATGAAGACGTTTACACCCCTGACCAAAGTTTTGTAAGGCTGAATGGGCAGGTGGGGGGCGTGGAGGCCTTTGAGCTGATAAGGGGGTAAAGGTTGGGCGAGGTTAGAGCGAGTTCTGCCCAGAGTACAGCTGCCTTCACTTGTACATAAACAGCAGGTGGGGAGAGAGAGAGAGAGAGAATAGCAGAGATAAAGCTCCCAGGGCAGGTGTGTGGGTTCCTTCCTACACACTCTATCAATCCTTATTATATAGCCCTGCTATTGTATATCCTTATTACTAGTGATGGGCGAATTTTTTCGCCAGGTACGACTTTGCGGTGAATTTCTGCGTTTCAGCCCAGCGAATAAATTTGTGAATTTGCCCCGACAATTGGCCGGACAACGGCAACGGAGACAATTCAGACACCGGCGGCAATAATCCAACGCCCATTGTCTTTAATCGCTACCGGCGTCAACTTCGCGAAATCCGTGGCGAAGCGAAATGGGACAAATTCACCAACCACTACTTATTACAGTATATAGCCTTACTGTATAGCCTTCTGGTATACCCCTGCTCCATATCCATAATATATACCCCTACTGTATAGCTTTATTATATACCCCTGCTCCATATCCATAGTATATACCCCTACTGTATAGCTTTATTATACCCCTGCTCCATATCCATAGTATATACCCCTACTGTATAGCTTTATTATACCCCTGCTCCATATCCATAGTATATACCCCTACTGTATAGCTTTATTATACCCCTGCTCCATATCCATAGTATATACCCCTACTGTATAGCTTTATTATACCCCTGCTGCATATCCATAGTATATACCCCTACTGTATAGCCTTAATATATACCCCTGCTGCATATCCATAGTATATACCCTTACTGTATAGCCTTATTATATACCCCTGCTCCATATCCATAGTATATACCCCTACTGTATAGCTTTATTATATACCCCTGCTCCACATCCATAGTATATACCCCTACTGTATAGCTTTATTATATACCCCTGCTCCATATCCATAGTATATACCCTTACTGTATAGCCTTATTATACCCCTGCTGCATATTCTTATTATACAACCCTACTGTATCCTTATTATTAGGGATGCAATGAATCCACTATTTTGGATTCGGCCAAACCCCCAAATCCCTTGCGAAAGATTCGGCCGAATATCGAACTGAATCCGAATCATAATTTGCATAAGCAAATTAGGGGTGGAAAGGGGAAAACATTTTTTACTTCCTTGTTTTGTGAGAAAAAGTCACAGGATTTCCCTCCCTGTCCCTAATTTCCATATGCAAATTAGGATTTGGATTCAGTTCGGCCAGGCAGAAGGATTTGGCTGAATCTGAATCCCACTGAAAAAGGCTGAATCCCGAACTGAATCCTGGATTCTGTGCATTATTATATGCCCCTGCTGTATATCCTTATTATATACCCCTGCTGTTGTATAACCTTACTATATACCCCTGTTCTATATCCATATTATTTTCCCCTCCTGCATAGCCTTTTTATTTACCCCCGCTGTATATTTATTATATACCCCTGCAGTATATCCTTTTAATACACAAGAGCTATGACATGCTTATAAATGGTGCTTAGCAGGGCTGATCCTTTCAAATGTGGGGCCCAATTGGGACCATGTTAGCGGGGCCCCTAGACAAAGTGTTGCTGGCTACTGACACAGCAAGTATTTAGGAAAATAAGGGCATACAGGCACAAAATAGAAAGGAAAGGGGCAGACAAGGTAAGAGAGTGAGAGGGATGAAATAGGGGCACATAATAGGGGCACACAGGGTAAGAGAGAGAGGGAGGAAATAGGAGAGTGGACTGGGCCAATTAGTTTGGGGCAGGCTGGGCCGATTCAGCTTTGGAGCAGGCTTGGTTGGATTGGGGGCAGGCAGGGCCTATCAAGGTTGGAGGAAAGCTGGGCCTATGAGAGTTGGGGGCAGGCTAGACCTATGGAGTTGGGGGATTTGCTGTCTTATTAGAGTTGGGGGTGGGCTGGACCTATGGATTTGGGGATGGGCTGAACTGTCAAAGTTGGGGGCAGACCAGGCAGCATCATGTGCTGAGGGAAATATTATCTGTGCTGCCCTGTGGTGCGGGGCCCCCAGAGGTGCGGGGCCCAATTGGCCTAAGGCCGGTCCTGGTGCTTAGCGATGTCATTGGTTACAATTGGAGCTTAGTGATGTCATTGCTGTCTCATGACTCACTGAAACTTGTGTATTATAATAAATAAAGTACCCCTGTTGCAAAATATGAGGATATTAGAAGTCACCTCTGAGTTCCATGACCTGTATAAGCCTAAGCATGTATAGGGCCCTGTTTCCACTGTTTAGACCCCCTAAAGTTTACCTTGAATTATTTCATTATAATTCTTTATACATTTGGGGCATAACATCTTCAGACAGTGAGTCGTTTATATTCATTTAAAGAACTGAATTATATGCGCCAATTGCAAGAGACATATCTAATTGCGGTTGGCTTATGTTGTTCCAATATCACATTATTTGCCCCTTGGACTGTGGAAGTATTGATGGGGACAGTGCAGTTTTTGTCTCCCTCTAGTGGTCATTTTGAGATATGATCCCATAAGCGCATCTATCCCAGGAGCCAGAGATCTGTACTAACAGCCAAGTGATTGGCTGTAGATTTAAATGCACTCAGCACCTAATCACATTGTAAAAGTATAGGAACTTAATCTGATTCTTGTTTTAAGCTTAACGTTACACCCAAACCAAATGGATTTCCCCTGCCAACTATCACAAAGGCTACTAGTCTAGCCCACCTTGCCTTTTCTTATATCATTTTAAATATATGACTATCGCTCTAGGTAAGACTCATAGGATCTTCCTACCATTCCCGATAAATTCCCTAATCCAGGGAAATGGAAGGCTCAATGGCTGGATGTGGCCCTCCAAGACATTTTTAAGGCCCAAGATCTACATAGACCTCTTTGTCTGTTTACCAGTAGGCTACAGTGTGATATCGGGGGACGGGAGGAAAGTAGATTTGAGCCCTAATGGGGGATGCTCAAGGATCAAGTCCCCTTCCTAATTCATATAAATACAGCAAATAGATTCAACCAAAAAAAGTGGTTTTATTATTATTACACATAATCAAAAGCAGGGAGTAGAATCTCTAAAAACAAGATCAGGTTTTTACATTTAAATCAATGCACAAACCAACTGAATAAACGTAATTAAATATTTTTGAGGGATCCACGACTCTTCTCCGTTGACTTTTTAGTTCTTCTTTGGCACTGCAGAGAAATGAGAAGAAAAAAATGAGGGTCTCGCTATGACTTTTCCTAGAAAACCTTCCCCTTATAAATACCCAGTGGTATCCATATTTAAATATCCATGTCCTGGCAGCATAGATGGGCTATTGTAGTAAAAGGTCTAGTGTGACCCATAGTACTTATAAGATCTTGGAAGTAATTCCAGTAGGCTCTGACTTGGTGGGCCTTACTGCACTTGCTCGTCCAGAACCTGATGGGTGGTTGGAGCAGTTTGTCCACAGGCAGATGTTGGCAATAGGTATGTGGCAGCAGAATAGGCTAAACGAGTTCAGTGGAAGAATGCTGGGAGTTGCAGTCCAGCAATAGGTTGAGATTCCCTGCTATGGAAGGTTTATGACCCCTTTATAATTGCTTTAAATACAGACTCACCGAATGAATAGTTTGCCTTGAAACCTCGGTTCTGCACTTGACGGTCGCTGCAGAACTGAAGGAGCAGGGAGTTGCCAGTGGAGACAATATTGGGGATGCTGGTGCAGTACCTTCCAATGAGAGGCGACGTAGACTTGGGGCCATCAAACACTTGCAAGGAGTCATATAAACAGCTCCGTTGATATTCCAGGTTAAAGTCTGCCATGTTGAATGACACCTAGGAGACATGGACAGTGCCTAGTACTGGGTGCAGCAAGGGGTGTTAGCTATTACATATTATAGGGAATGTAAACTCTTAATTACAGGATAAACTCCCATGAGTATCGGCAAACAGAGTTCCTTTCGTCGATTAGGACCAAATCGTGCTGGGTTACAACATAATAATAATATATTCTTTTTTTTTTTTATCAACGATCTGTTATCAAACGTACCTGATATCCAGCTGGTGCCCAGATTATCCAGGAACAGTTGGTGTTTGGGGGATAATCAGAGGGGTAGTTTGGAGTGGAGAATTCTCCTGAGGGGCTGTAGAATGTTGATCCGCATTGCACTGAGATACAAAAAGCACGGATGTTAAAAGGAAACTGGGTTCATTTGGGCACACGCCCATCAATTGGATCATATTGGGGCCTATGGGAGAGGGTTGCATCAGTGTAGAATGTGGTCTTCATTTAACCAGACTTTCTTACCAGCCTGAGATATCTGGAAGTTTTTTGGACAGATACTGGTTAGGCATGCAGTCAGGGGGGGCTATACATGGACCAATATGCAACCAACTTGGTCTGGATGGGTCAAGCGAGTGTATGACCACATTTGCACTCTAAATTACACCGGGCACAATTTTGCTGAAGTTCTTGGATGGAATGTTGCATTATGGGTAAAAAAACAGTGACAGTGGGACCCCAGTAATCACAGGGACCCATAATACTAATTTATCAGGGTTCTCTACCCAAAGGATGCCACTTATTAGACAATTAGCCCACCTAGGTCACATGGGCTCCCTTGATGGTGGGCTCATGAACACATGGTCACACGCCTGATTCATCAGCCATACATTACAAAACATGTCCAATCTATCTGGAAAAGTCCAATCTATTTGGCTCGCAAGTACCCCTGGCTGGTGCAGTTTTCTGCTAACAGGAGCACTGGCCCCGAGTATCAGGTAAGTGATTACAATCCTTGGGGGGTGCCCTAATTGGACCATAGATTGGACCTTTTCCTTTAATCGTACCTTCTAAACTCTTAGGGCTCCCTCTGATGATGGCCCTGTTCCACAGTGGTATTACCTGTACTATAGGAAGCTTTGAATCCAGTGGCCGCAATGCTCCCATCACTGACAAATTCCAGCAGCATTAGATTACCAGTTGACACTATGGAAGGCAATTGACCTGTGCCACATGCTTTGCCCAATAACACCGGAGCTGATGGAGTGCCTCCATCATAGACTTTCAGGTAATCAGAGGCACAGCCCGTGGAGCTCTGCAAATCAAATGCCATGAACTGCATGAAAACCTGGAAAAATACAAAACAAAAATGAGTCAAACCAAGAGTTGTGCTATTGTGTGTAGATATCAGACCCACAACTCTTTGCAGAAAATAGTATTTGCTGGAAATACTCTACCTGACCATCTGGGACCCGTATAAGCCATAAACATCTTCCATTATTGGGGTAAATGCCAGGGTAGTTCGATGACTTTAATAATCCAGTAGTATCAGACAGGACGTTACTGCAAGCACCTAGAGTATAAAGCAGATCTATTGATACATGCACCCATATCTGCTAGTCTGCACTGTGGTCTCTTTACTTGGTTTGAGAAATTGTTGACCATCTCCATCCTGTGGATCAAGCAACCCATAGGAGGAGGGTGATTTTGTGGTTGTGGAGACATTTTCTACACCGTTTCCTTCATTGTAATCCAAGGCCAACTCAATGTATAATACTCCAGAGCACATGGCTGGCTAAATACAGTGACAATTCTAGGAGGACCTTCAGTTGACCATGATCTCCCTTAGGGGTAAATTTATCAAAGAGTGAAGTTCCGCCACTAGAGTGAAATTCCACAACTCACAATTCATTTCTATGGGATTTTAAAAGGCATATTTATCAATGGGTGAAAGTGAAAGTTCACCCTTTGATAAATACGCCTTTAAAAATCCCATAGAAATGAATGGAAAGTGGCGGAATTTCACTCTAGTGGCGGAACTTCACTATTAACTTCACTCTTTGATAAATACACCCCTTCGTGAGGTAGAGGTGACCCATCACTACCTAGAGAGTACTTGCCTTAATCTAGACTGAGCCAAGTGGAGGGTGACTCTGAGTAGGTGAGGCAGACTCAGTATTGACTGGGCTCAGTGGAAATCAAATGACTTCCAATAGGATCAATAGAGAAGAGAGAACTAGAATAGAAACAAAAGAAGGAAGCATATGATAAGCAGGGTTCTACTATACTATGATGAAATGTTTGCAGTTCTGTGTTTATGATGTAGAGCCTTACTGCACTGATAAAGCTTGTTAATTTTAGAAATATCCAAGTTGCTGAGTCCGTATCTCTGCCCAATGGCCACTGTCGGGTCAGGTATCGTCACAATTGTATTTAGGTTGTTTTCCTTAGCAAAAGCATTCCTAGAAAAAAGAAGTGGTTGTTATAGGGTAGCAGTAACTTTGCCATCACCGTGTGACACAACCATGACACTAGGGGGGTCCTCAAGCACAGGCCTCTTCTGCCTACCCCTAGAGCCTGACCCTGGGCATTACTGCCTCTTAGTGACAGTCTAAATCTATTGATTCCATTCCTCCATATCTTAATATATTCTGCAACACTGAAATTACATGATACCATATATTCACAAAGACATCAGCCTTCCCAGAGGTTAATTGGGGCAATTTCTGACCACACACCTCTATCCTGCCCAGACCATGCCCCCTGCTCCTACTTTGCCAGGCCATAAATATAGCTGACCCCCAAAAATCCAGTAGGCTTGACAGGTCTGTACTCACTTTCCATAGTGCATAACAGAGGCGTAGTCATATTCCTGGCCAAGGTTATCTGTGTTGTATTTATCAAAGTTTCCGATAGCCCCTGGGAAGCACAAAATCACACGTGAGTCTTAAATCTCATAGATACATATATCAGTTATTCTTAGTTTATGGGGTACATTCAAGATCTTGGTCAGTCTGATACCTGGTAGGATGTTTTCTGTTATTATTTTGACGTAAT
This sequence comes from Xenopus petersii, assembly GCA_038501925.1. Taxonomy (NCBI): domain Eukaryota; kingdom Metazoa; phylum Chordata; class Amphibia; order Anura; family Pipidae; genus Xenopus; species Xenopus petersii. Next base: position 9,796,034 of record CM076678.1, on the reverse strand, counting down.
TATCTCGATCAATCCTACTCTGCTCATGGTAGAACCCGAGAGCATGGTTCAACTCATGCTGGGTTGTCCCTTTTGTAACACAACCGTTGCGGTCCAGTGAAAGTTCTTGGGCTCCAACAGTCTTCCCCACAGAGGACCAGCAGCTGGAGAGAAGTAAGATGGAGTCAGAGAGTTGCTGGAGACCAAGGGAGACAGTGGAAGAGCAATGGAGGATGAAGACAGGGAGACGATATGATAAAGGGTCCAAGCTCTATGTCAGGCTCTTGCCATTATCTTACATAAAGAGATTGTTGGGTTATTTTGGCTTCATGGCATGACACTGGAACCATACCTATTCTTAAACTAACATTGCTTGCTAAAATGAGTAAGTCATTCATCTTGCTATTTATCTATTAAAGCCCAAATGCCTTGGCATCACCACTACCAACACCAACTAGAATACCAGAGCTCAAGGTACAGAGCCAATCATTGGCAGTCTTTAATATATTACCCAGAACCATTTATAATCTTCACGTAGTCGGGTTCCACAGTGCGCGGCACAAAGCGTACACAGGTGAGCAAAGCGAAATCCTGCATGGCATCAACAATAACCGACACTTCTGCGGGACCTGCGGGCAAGAACCGGGCAAGAACAATCATGAAATCCATCATCTTTAGGGTAATACAGTGAATAAAGTACCCCTAATGTAAAATATAAGGATATTATAAGTCATGAGGAGTTTCATGACCATATAAAAACACGAGGCCAAAGACCGAGCTTTTATACAGGTCATGGAACTAAGAGGTTACTTCTAATATCCTCATATTTTCCAACAAGGGGCACTTTATTTATTAAAATACACAAGTTTTAGTGAGTCATGTGACAAAAATGACATCACTACTCAACGCTTATAACTGATGACATCACTAGTCACCGTTTGTAAGGATATCATTTACTTAGATATTCATGGTTTTTGTGTATTATACAGTATATGGGTTATATCCCCCTTTAAATTCTAATAGATACTGGCAGAAGTTAGAGGGAGTAGACCAATGTCAAGTTCTAATCTGAAAGGTGGTGCTGGGAATACTCACTGAAGTTGGTAGAGATGGTGTATGGCACATTGACTATTCCATCACTATTCGCCTTCCATCTGCAGGTGTTCCCCTCGCAAATTTTGGCATTTCGACCAACACCTGTAACTATGTCACCTTCACGCAGTAACGTCTTCACATCTTTATATGCCAGAAAGAAACCAACAGTTAGACTCACACATATAAATGATAAAGATAGCTAGAACCTCAGCCATAAAGCAGGACAGGACTGCTGCTTACAATGGGGATCAGATAGGATCTGTGCAGCCACTGGGGCAGAATGGTCTGTTATACAGATAGCTAGAATCTCAGCTGCCATAAAGCAGGACAGGACTGCTGCTTACAATGGGGATCAGATAGGATCTGTGCAGCCACTGGGACAGAATGTTCTGTTATACAGATAGCTAGAATCTCAGCAGCCATAAAGCAGGACAGGACTGCTGCTTACAATGGGGATCAGATAGGATCTGTGCAGCCACTGGGACAGAATGTTCTGTTATACAGATAGCTAGAATCTCAGCTGCCATAAAGCAGGACAGAACTGTTGCTTACAATGGGGATCAGATAGGATCTGTGCAGCCACTGGGACAGAATGCTCTGTTATACAGATAGCTAGAATCTCAGTTGCCATAAAGCAGGGCAGGACTGTTGCTTACAATGGGGATCAGATAGGATCTATGCAGCCACTGGGACAGAATGTTCTGTTATACAGATAGCTAGAATCTAATCTGCCATAAAGCAGGACAGGACTGCTGCTTACAATGGGGATCAGATAGAATCTGTGCAGCCACTGGGACAGAATGTTCTGTTATACAGATAGCTAAAATCTCAGCTGCCATAAAGCAGGACAGGACTGCTGCTTCCAATGGGGATCAGATAGGATCCGAATCCAGGAATAGGGATCCGAATCCAGGATTCTGTTCAGGACTCGGCAAGGATTCAGCCTTTTTCAGCAGGATTCGGATTTGCTTATGCAAATTAGGGGCGGGAAGGGTAATCACGTCACTTTTGTCACATAACATGGGAGTAAAAAATGTTTTCTCCTTCCCACCCCTAATTTGCATGTGCAAATTAGGATTCAAATTCGGATCGGTTTTCGGCCGAATCTTTTGCAAAGGATTCGAGGGTTTGGCCGAATCCAAAATAGTGAACTATTAAAGTTACCAAGTATGGCACCAGTGGGGTGCTGCCGCCTGAGGCGAGTTTCTCAATCACATTTGCACAGCACCCCTGGTACAGTCCTGCAAGAAGGTATCAGTGAATTATGACTAAGCTATAACAGATATTTCTTGATATTGGTTGTTTCTGGGGGTGTCTCAATAAACCCTGTACCTTTGTTGGACTCTGCGATGATATTGAAAACATCTTTAGGTTCTGGCTTGGCTTCTTCTGTATTAACAGCTAGAGGGAAAATAAAACAAGAGCTCCGTTAATTTCAGTCTATTGCATTTGATTAAAGGGTAACTGCTCTCATACTTATCTGCTGAATTAAACTCAGTACAGGGGAATACATATGCTGCCAAAGTTTTGTTATCTCTTTAAACAGGCTATGAGCAAAGTAAGGGGGCTGTTCCTGCTGAATTGTGCTTAGTACAGGGAATACCTATGCTGCCATAGTTTTATGGGATCTCTCTGTACAGACTATGAGCAAACTTAGGGGCTGTTCCTGCTGAATTGTGCTTAGTACAGGGAATACCTATGCTGCCATAGTTTTATGGGATCTCTCTGTACAGACTATGAGCAAATTTAGGGGCTGTTCCTGCTGAATTGTGCTTAGTACAGGGAATACCTATGCTGCCATAGTTTTATGGGATCTCTCTGTACAGACTATGAGCAAACTTAGGGGACTGTTCCTGCTGAATTGTGCTTAGTACAGGGAATACTTATGCTGCCATAGTACAGACTATGAGCAAAGTAAGGGGGCTGATCCTGCTGAATTGTGCTTAGTACAGGGGAATACCTATGTTGCAAAGTCATATGGCATCTAGGTTAAGATAAACCTCAGGGTCCTATCTATAGACAAGTAATTTACAGTCCTATTTGGCTGGTTAAACCCCAATGATGTGAGGACACACCTCTTGACTGTGAGCCTAGGCTCCAACTTTGGCTCCTTACAATGAGATTATAACACAGTGGGAGGTCAATGCAGAGTGATAAGGGAAAGGGTGCCAAATGAATACATTGCTGCCAGTGTTCAGCAGCCCTGTATTCATGAGAGGTAGGGAAAGGCACATAAGTGTTTTCTCTCTCACCCCCGACCCTCCCCAAACTTGCACATCATTCAGACTTGCCATTAAGGGAGCACAAGCAGGTGTCGGCTGCTAGGGATGTAGCGAACTGTTCTGCTGCAAACTAGTTCGCGCGAACTTCGACCGTTCGCGTCCGCCGAATGTTCGCGAACGTTTGGGAACGTTCGCATTTTGAGTTCGCGTTCGATTCGAATACAAATCGTTCGACCATTCGAATTCCTTCGACCGCTAAAAATCGAACGATTTCCATTCGTTCGAACGATTGTAAGCATTCGATCGAATGAAAAGCATTCGATCGAATGGCTTCGATCGTTTGATTCGAATGAAAATCCTTCGATCGAATGATTAAAATCCTTCGATCGTTCGAAACGAACGATTTTAGAGGGTGTTCGAAGTTCGCGAACTGTCCGCGAACGTTCACATTTTTTGCCGGTGTTCGCGAACGGCGTTCACGAACACCAAATCGGCAGTTCGCTACATCCTTATCGGCTGCATCAGATCTATTTAAAAAAAAAACAAAAAACATAAAGTAGATCTATACCTACCGTTTTTATTCATATTTTGAAAATAAATCTGAAAATAGAAGAAAAAGAAAACATTTTAGAAACTGAAAAACAGTTGGAAATATTCCATGCAACCCTCCCTGTTGCCAAATTGCCCTCAATCTACCCAATGAAAACAAAGCTAATTCTCGACAAATTTCTGGCATGGCCCATTGCCTGCATGATATACAGTAGGACAATCCTGCCAAAACAGGGCCAGTTGGGAAGGATTCTGTGTGTTTTCAAACAAAGTTTAGAGAGCTCAGAAGTTCTTGTGGAGCGATTTACATGTGGGGGCAGTTTTGGTTTTATATCGTGTCCCATTTTCAGGTTGTATTGGAATTCACCTACAATATCAGATCATATCCCCCAGGAGCATCCTCTCTAAATGCTACTTACCTCCAAAGAAGCTCCAAAGCCGCATTGTATGAGCGATGCCACAATTAGACATGACGTCACTATATTCATCCTGCAGGAATCACAGCTCAAAGCCCTCAGTGGATTTGTTTACTACCTTTTCTTTTTATTTGGATCTGTGTGCTCAGTCCAGACAGACAGAGTTTATATTGTGAATTTGGGCAGTCTGAGAGCCAATCAGCTTCAAAGCACATTGTAGCGAGCCCTCAGGGTGTATATGGGGGGAACTAATAGAATCAGAGTTATTATTAGGTAGAGTCTGAATGAAGTGATACACCCATAGCAAATCGGCATGTAACACACATAGAAGACATTCATTTAATGTAAAATTAACTTACACGGGGAAGGGACAGGTGCCTCTAAAACCAAATTATGGGAGACCCATCTCCTTGCTGAATTATACTGAAAAGTCTCACTTACAAAAATGTAGATCTTGGGGCAAAACGGGATGTCGTTTAATTACAAGAGGATCCCCAAATGAGAAATCTGCCTGTAAATGGAACCCCTGTCCCCACCAACACTAGTAGTAAATGTAACTGATATTCTCTACACTGCTAGTTTAGACCATTGAAACCATAGGGTTCATTTTACAAAGTATTCAAGAAACCTGCCATGTTTTTTGCACCCAGTTCTGCACCTACATGGAATCTCTCCAGGACTCTGTGTTTCAAATAGAAAACAGGGACCTTCATCCTCCCCAGTAGTGATGGGCGAATTTGTGCCATTTCGATTCGCTGAAAAATTTGTGAATATCCCGAGAAATTCGCGAAACGGCGCCGACATCTCGTTTTTTATTCTGGCGTCAGTTTTTGACTCATTCGCTGGCGAAAATGCGGTTTCGCTAATTTAATCGTCAGCGGCGATTAGCAGGAATTTGTCGTGAATTTGCACCTGGCTAATAAATTCGCCCATCACTACTCCCCACCCATGAATACAGTGCCACCTGCATTCAGCAGTGATGTATTCATGCTGGATCTGACCTGTTCCCATCTCCCAAAGCTTTTAGTATGACGTAGAGAGGGATATTCTGAGATCATTTGCAATTGGGTTTTCATTTTATTATTATTTGTGGTTTTTGAGTTATTTAGCTTTTTATTCAGCAGCTCTGCAGTTTCATCAATCCAGTTGCGAGGGTCCAAATTCCCCTAGCAACCATGCAGTGATTTGAATAAGAGACTGGAATATGAATTAGGAGAGGCCTGAATAGAAAGGTGAGTAATAAAAAAGTAGCAATAACAATACGTTTGTAGCCTTACAGAGCATTTGGTTTTTTTTTTAGATGGGGTCAGTGCCCCCCAACTTTGAAAGCTGGAGAGAGTCAGAAGAAAAAGGCAAATGATTAATGAAATATAAAAAAAGAAATAATGATGACCAATTGAAACGTGGCTTAGAATTCGCCATTCTATAATATACTAAAAGTTGGCTCAGGGTGAACCACCCTGTTAATAATAGAAAAAGAAAGATTTTTTTTTTCCAGAAAAGGTGGCAACCCTAATCTCAGTGGTGTAACTAGATATTATTGGGCCCCACGGCAACATGTTTTTCAGGCCATGTTTTACCAATAAATATTGAAATTGTATATGAATTAGAGCCTCATGGGGCTCCAATAGCTCCTGGTGCCCCCCTGCAGCCAAAGTTCTGACCCCTACCTCTAATTTGGCTTTCTATAACTCCATAGCCGGCAAAATAAAACAGTGGTGGGGTCCTGCTCAGCGGGGGTCCTGCTCATCACCATCAGACATCGCTGCTACTGTTCATCACCCCATCATCAACTCATCACCTAATCCCCCCCCCCACGTCACCTCTCTATAGCATGGGGTATGGAATTGGGGGCAGAAGGCTTGCCTAGGGTTTCCTTTAGTTTTGGTCCAGCACTAAAAATGCCTTTAAAATGAGCACATCGTGGTGCACTTTAGTAGCTTTATACTAACTATATAAGTCGAAATTATTACAAAGACATTTAGGTAATAAAGTTAAAGAAATAATTATTTGTGTTATTGTGACTGGAGGAATCCACATACACCTGCCATGATCCTGTATAATCCTAACTCCCCTTGTACAAGCCCAGCAGAACAAATCATATTAGGGACACACCGAAGGTGGATAATGGGACTCCTTTCAGCCCAGCCTGCAGGCAGAGACAGTGTAAGGAGGATCCGAAGTGCAACAGGTGCAACTGGGCCCAATTCATAAATGGACCACTGAAGAGGTCCCAAATATATTTGCGGGCCGGGTTCAGGGGGAGAAGGAGCCTAATGGCCATACATCTCCCCTAGATCTGCGAATAGCACAGGGAGTTTAATAGACCTTCTCCAAAAGGTGATTAAAAACTGTGGATGGCTCCATAATTAGTAAAAAAAAAAAAAAAATATATATATATATATATATATATATATATATATATATAAGCTCATAAAAATGTGGCCCATTAACCAGAATATAGAAAATAAAAGCGCATGGATAAAAGAGCACGGTGCAAAGAAACGTGTCCAAGTGCACAAAAGTGCCTGTGCCATTTCAGTGTCCAGTCTCAGAGTGAAATCAGGCGCCCCACGTTTGCAATGCTTGGGTTGCTATCTCCATTCAGGGATGAAGTGTCTCTCTGCCTTACCAGTAATGTGGTCCACCTCGCACCATTTAAGCAATAAGCCCACTGCCCACCCAGACCAATTACTACCTAAGCAACAAGAAGCCCATTCCAGCCGAGAAACAGGGAGCCCAAGAAGCCAGTGGGTCAATAACAAAGGTCTATTGTGAATTTTTGGCCACAAAGACCAAACTCCAGACAGGACTCCCACTACAGCCCTTCGTTTGTGGGACACTTACTTATTCAATGTAAACCCCATTCCAATATAACCTTCTTCTGCTTGGTGTCCTGGGAAAATATACCCAGGGGGCCATGACTGAGCCACAGAGCTCTCTATCTGTGATTTTTGGTGCCTTCTTTGCTAACATGTTTGCCTCATACTTGGGACAGGAGGACACAGAAGAAGTATAAATCTAATGCTGGGATATTCCCAGGCACCTCCCTTACAGTTGGACCGGCACAACATAATGGCGGTTATTATCATGTTAACATTGGTCACCCTAGTTATCCATGACTACACGCTGAAATGAGCCTTTTTTTATACAGGTGTTTTCCTTTTAGCCCCCAATGGTGGAGGGTTTTCTTACTTGGAGGAGACAGGTCATTTTTACCATTCTTACTGTTTAAAAAAAAAAAGAGACTTAGGGGTTTTAAGACAGAGGGTACAGAAGGGAGAGATGCTGCCTATAGTAACAGTGGATAATAGTCTCTGGGAAGAGAGTGTGTCTGTGGGATAGCAGGTATAGTAGGGAGAGATGGTGTCTATAGTAACAGTGGGATAATAGTCTCTGGGAAGGGAGTGTGACTGTGGGATAGCAGGTATAGTAGGGAGAGATGGTGTCTATAGTAACAGTGGGATAATAGTCTCTGGGAAGGGAGTGTGACTGTGGGATAGTAGGTATAGTAGGGAGAGATGGTGTCTATAGTAACAGTGGATAATAGTCTCTGGGAAGGGAGTGTGACTGTGGGATAGCAGGTATAGTAGGGAGAGATGGTGCCTATAGTAACAGTGGGATAATAGTCTCTGGGAAGGGAGTGTGACTGTGGGATAGTAGGTATAGTAGGGAGAGATGGTGTCTATAGTAACAGTGGATAATAGTCTCTGGGAAGGGAGTGTGACTGTGGGATAGCAGGTATAGTAGGGAGAGATGGTGCCTATAGTAACAGTGGATAATAGTCTCTGGGAAGGGAGTGTGACTGTGGGATAGCAGGTATAGTAGGGAGAGATGGTGCCTATAGTAACAGTGGATAATAGTCTCTGGGAAGAGAGTGTGTCTGTGGGATAGCAGGTATAGTAGGGAGAGATGGTGCCTATAGTAACAGTGGGATAATAGTCTCTGGGAAGGGAGTGTGACTGTGGGATAGCAGGTATAGTAGGGAGAGATGGTGTCTATAGTAACAGTGGATAATAGTCTCTGGGAAGGGAGTGTGACTGTGGGATAGCAGGTATAGTAGGGAGAGATGGTGCCTATAGTAACAGTGGATAATAGTCTCTGGGAAGGGAGTGTGACTGTGGGATAGCAGGTATAGTAGGGAGTAGGGATGTAGCGAACGTCGGAAAAAAAGTTTGCGAACATATTCGCGAACTTGCGCAAAAATGCGAGCGGTTCGCGAACCCCATAGACTTCAATGGGAAGGCGAACTTTAACATCTAAAAAAGACATTTCTGGCCAGAAAAATGATTTTAAAGTTGTTTAAAGGGTGCAACGACCTGGACAGTGGCATGCCAGAGGGGGATCAAGGGCAAAAATGTATCTGAAAAATCTGCCTGTGTGTGCTTGGAAGAGATAGTGTAGGGGGAGAGCTGTTAGTGATTTCAGGGACAGATGATAGTAAGTTTGCTGGCTAGTAATCTGCTTGATACTGCTCTGTATTGGAACAAAAAAATAAATAAAAGCAGTCCTTACAAGGACTACTGTTATTGCAGCAGTCAGCAGATGAGATCAGAAGCAGGACAGCTGCCCACTGCAGCTACATACAGAGCACTGCAGTAGAAGGTAGATTACTAGCCAGCAAAGCTACCTAAGCTTAAATGTCCCTCAAACCCCTGCAGACTTCTGTCCCTCCAATAACAGAGCAGTATCAAAACGATTACTAGCCAGCAAACTTTCAACTGTCCCTGAAATCACTAACAGGCAGCAGCTCTCTCCCTACACTATCTCTTCAGCACACACAGGCAGAGTGAAAAAACGCTGCAGGGCTTCGGTTTTTATAGGGAAGGGGAGTGGTCCAGGGGAGAGCTTCCTGATTGGCTGCCATGTACCTGCTGGTCTGGGGTGAGAGGGCAAAAAAAAGCGCCAACAATGGCGAACCCAAAATGGCGAACGTCGCGCGACGTTCGCGAACTTCCGGCGAGCGCGAACACCCGATGTTCGCGCGAACAAGTTCGCCGGCGAACAGTTCGCGCCATCTCTAGTAGGGAGAGATGGTGTCTATAGTAACAGTGGATAATAGTCTCTGGGAAGGGACTGTGGGATAGCAGGTATAGTAGGGAGAGATGGTGCCTATAGTAACAGTGGGATAATAGTCTCTGGGAAGGGAGTGTGACTGTGGGATAGCAGGTATAGTAGGGAGAGATGGTGTCTATAGTAACAGTGGATAATAGTCTCTGGGAAGGGAGTGTGACTGTGGGATAGCAGGTATAGTAGGGAGAGATGGTGCCTATAGTAACAGTGGGATAATAGTCTCTGGGAAGGGAGTGTGACTGTGGGATAGCAGGTATAGTAGGGAGAGATGGTGCCTATAGTAACAGTGGATAATAGTCTCTGGGAAGGGACTGTGGGATAGCAGGTATAGTAGGGAGAGATGGTGCCTATAGTAACAGTGGATAATAGTCTCTGGGAAGGGACTGTGGGATAGCAGGTATAGTAGGGAGAGATGGTGTCTATAGTAACAGTGGATAATAGTCTCTGGGAAGGGAGTGTGACTGTGGGATAGCAGGTATAGTAGGGAGAGACGGTGCCTATAGTAACAGTGGGATAATAGTCTCTGGGAAGGGAGTGTGACTGTGGGATAGCAGGTATAGTAGGGAGAGATGGTACCTATAGTAACAGTGGGATAATAGTCTCTGGGAAGGGAGTGTGACTGTGGGATAGCAGGTATAGTAGGGAGAGATGGTGCCTATAGTAACAGTGGATAATAGTCTCTGGGAAGGGAGTGTAGCTGTGGGATAGCAGGTATAGTAGGGAGAGATGGTGCCTATAGTAACAGTGGATAATAGTCTCTGGGAAGGGAGTGTGACTGTGGGATAGCAGGTATAGTAGGGAGAGATGGTGCAAGTAAGAACGGTGATTAGCAAAGCAGAATGTTAATTCAATGTTTATAAAGATCTGCTGGTCACAGAGTTACTGAGGGATGAACTGGTAAGAGCAGATCATTATACTGAATTAATATGTGCATATATACTGCCTATCATTATACAGTAAGTGTGTAACTGTAGTACTAGGCTGATCTGAGTGAGATGACATTCTAGCTAAACTGTCAGTTCAGGCGGCAGTCACACACAGAGGCTTCGCCAGCCCATCAGGAAGAGGAAAGTGAGTTCAGGGAGGTGCTTGTAGTTGGAGGAAGTAATTCCCCTGCACAATCCTCTCTTCACCCTTTACTGCCGGGAAGGTTTACACTTTGCCCCCTGTTCTTGCTGAGACCATGGGCAGAAAAGTGACTGTGGCCACCTGTGCATTAAACCAGTGGGCTCTGGATTTTGAAGGCAATTTAAATCGGATCTTGCAAAGTAAGTAGAACTCTCTCCTTAGTCTGAGCTGCTGTCTGGCTCTGCAGCTGCTGCTGGGTTTGCAATGTAACCCCTATTAATACTACTTGTGCTGAGCATGCTGGGGTTTGTAGTTCAACTATAAAGGCTTTGGCTGCAGTTTATTCTGTAGAGGAGCATGCACGTTCTGCTTCTGATTTCTGCAGATTTTGCTGCAGTGTAACAGTTATAATAACTGCACAGAACAGCAGAATGATGTATTACCACTAGGGGGTGCCATTGCTGTTGGAGTATATGATAGTGCTGAGCAAACTAATGTTGGGCATGTATTTGGATCTTCTGCCAGCCAGACTGGCCAGTTGGGAGCGGGTGGGCCGCTTCTTTATTTGGACCCCACAGGCAATTTCATTTGGGCAGGACCAAGTGCAAAGGGGAGCGGTTGTCATGGGAAATTGGAGCCTATGAAAAATGGCACAGGTGGAGCTGCAGCTCCAAGTTGCAGTTCTTTAATCAAAATTATCAGGCACAGGGAGCATAGGACGGGGCCAGCCCTATTCTATAAATATAATCTACTCGTGCCCATTGCTTGTGTTCCTCTAGGTGTGTATGTAAATTGTACGTGAGCCAATCTGTGTAAATGTAGATGCATTATGTTTCCTTTAATAGGATATAGACTGCTGATTCTCTGTATTCTAATATCCCTGCAGTGGCACAACTCAATCTTTTATGGCCAGTCAACGACTGCAGGTCCAGATCTCCTTAATTGCAAAAAGTTTGAGTTCGTTTCCAATTTAATTTAATTTGTTTTAAGATTAGCTACTTTGACTCTGATTGGCTATTAGCTTTCCAGGCCTGCAACCCCTCCAGGCACAAGTGGATGATGTTTGCTCACCTTGGGAAGGGAACCTTTCTCCCCCACTATAATATAAAGCAAACGAAAAAAAACAGAGAAATGTTTTGTGCCAAGGGATTTGTTACTATAGGCACCATCTCTCCCTACTATACCTGCTATCCCACAGTCACACTCCCTTCCCAGAGACTATTATCCACTGTTACTATAGACACCATCTCTCCCTACTATACCTGCTATCCCACAGTCACACTCCCTTCCCAGAGACTATTATCCACTGTTACTATAGGCACCATCTCTCCCTACTATACCTGCTATCCCACAGTCACACTCCCTTCCCAGAGACTATTATCCCACTGTTACTATAGGCACCATCTCTCCCTACTATACCTGCTATCCCACAGTCACACTCCCTTCCCAGAGACTATTATCCCACTGTTACTATAGACACCATCTCTCCCTACTATACCTGCTATCCCACAGTCACACTCCCTTCCCAGAGACTATTATCCACTGTTACTATAGGCACCATCTCTCCCTACTATACCTGCTATCCCACAGTCACAATCCCTTCCCAGAGACTATTATCCACTGTTACTATAGACACCATCTCTCCCTACTATACCTGCTATCCCACAGTCACACTCCCTTCCCAGAGACTATTATCCACTGTTACTATAGACACCATCTCTCCCTACTATACCTGCTATCCCACAGTCACACTCCCTTCCCAGAGACTATTATCCCACTGTTACTATAGGCACCATCTCTCCCTACTATACCTGCTATCCCACAGTCACACTCCCTTCCCAGAGACTATTATCCACTGTTACTATAGGCACCATCTCTCCCTACTATACCTGCTATCCCACAGTCACACTCCCTTCCCAGAGACTATTATCCCACTGTTACTATAGGCACCATCTCTCCCTACTATACCTGCTATCCCACAGTCACACTCCCTTCCCAGAGACTATTATCCCACAGTTACTATAGACACCATCTCTCCCTACTATACCTGCTATCCCACAGTCACACTCCCTTCCCAGAGACTATTATCCCACTGTTACTATAGACACCATCTCTCCCTACTATACCTTCTATTCCACAGTCACACTCCCTTCCCAGAGACTATTATCCACTGTTACTATAGACACCATCTCGCCCTACTATACCTGCTATCCCACCGGCCCACTCCTTCTGTTTCCAATATGTTGGGAGGCATGTGATTATTCGTCCGACTTTAAACTATAATTTGTACGTCTATGACCAGCTTTAGTTTCATAGACAAGTTCAGCATTTTGCTCAGTTTATCCGCTGCACGGCATTACACTATTTGGTTTTATTTTTTAGGCATCCGTATCGCTAAGGAGAAAAAGGCCCGTTACAGACTTGGCCCAGAGCTAGAAATCTGGTGAGAAATGTTTTACAGAATTAGAATTCTCTTTTTTAGGCTAAAGCTCTGCTTGGGCCAATGTTCACATTATTATGCAGGCCCAACCAACTTGCCAATGGGCTAACATGGTGGGATGGAGTTGCACCAGGGCCAACCCCGTGTTATTGTTCATGGGTCCTAATGTGTCGGCAGCTTATTGGCCCATTATAATTGTCAACCCTATTAAAATTACCATGTGCTAGTAAGATACAATTATATTATTATTACCTAGATACTACCAGGAGTAGTTTACCTTACAGTGATATAAAAGCTCCCAGTCAACTGCTCTTAATTTTTTATAGTCTTTGAATTATTTGCATTCTCTTTCCGCCTCCTCAAAGCTATCAAATGGGGGTCATTGACCCCGGCAGCCAAAAAACTATTGCTCTGTGAGGCTACAATAGGTTTTTATAGTTACCCTTTATTTCTTGTCTTGTAGTGATGTGCGGGTCGTGCTTTTCCTGACCAGCACCCGCCCGCAAACCGACCACGCAAACCGACCACCCGCGCCCGACTTCCGGGTCCCTTTTATAGACCTGCACCGTCCGCCCCACCAATGATGTCACAGAAGGGGCGAAAGGCGCGCGTCTATAAAAATTCAACCCGGAAGCAGGCATTCGGAAGGTTGGAAAAGAGCATGTGAGGTCAGCCCGAATCTGCCCGACCCCTGGGTAAACCCGCAGGAATTTTTTCTTTTTCTTCAGTGGTTATGGCTGCTCCGATCACTTCTATGAGTCTGACACCATACTTCATTCATTCCAAGTTCTGGCCAAGCTGCTGGAATCTCCCGAAACAACCGATATCGTATGTGACGTGGGCATGTGAGTCTCCTCCTTTTCTCATTTCTGCTCAATACACTTTTTTTCTAATCTGGAATCTTATATGGAATCCATTATACAGAAAGCTCGCAATTATAGAAAGCTTGTCCCTTGTAGACTCCATTTTATCCAAATAGTCCAAAATGTAAACATGATTTCCTTTTTCTCTGCACAGGTCCATTATATGGAAACCTGTTATCCAGAAAGCTCCAAATTACGGGAAGGCCGTCTCTTATAGACTCCATTTTATCCAAATAATTCATATATTAATAATGATTCACTTTTCTCTGTCATAATAAAACAGTCGATTGTACTTGATCCCAACTAAGATATAATTAATCCTTAATGGAAGCAAAATCAGCCTATTGGGTTTCATTAAAGGGGTTGTTCACCTTCAAATTAACTGTTAGTGTTGATTAAATGTTGGATAAGTGGGTGGGGCTTGAAAGACGTAGTTTCTATAGTGTTTGTATTGTAGACTACTGGTTGTTTCTGTCCTGATATTCACTAGTGGGTCTACAAAGAAATCTGTAATTTAAAAAAAATATAGGTTTTTCCTAATTTCCTTTTATTTGCAGGCCCGTGATGCACAAAAATATCCGCTATAACTGTCGGGTGATATTTCTCAACAGGTAAGTGATACATAAAGAACATACTGGGGCACATTTATAAACAGTGGGCAAATTTGCCTATGGGCAGTAACCCATAGCAACCAATCAGTGGTTAGTTTTTTTTTCAGCCGGCTGCAGGTTAAAGGAACAGTAACACCAAAGAATGAAAGTGTTTTAAAGGAAGGACAATCTAATGTACTGTTGCCCTGTACTGGTAAAACTGATGTATTTGTATCAGAAATACTACTACAGTTTATATAAACAAGCTGCTGTGTAGCCATGGGGGCAGCCATTCAAGCACAGGATACACAGTAGATAACAGATAAGTACTACTATAGTTTATATAAACAAGCTGCTGTGTAGCCATGGGGGCAGCCATTCAAGCACAGGATACACAGTAGATAACAGATAAGTATTACTATAGTTTATATAAACAAGCTGCTGTGTAGCCATGGGGGCAGCCATTCAAGCACAGGATACACAGTAGATAACAGATAAGTATTACTATAGTTTATATAAACAAGCTGCTGTGTAGCCATGGGGGCAGCCATTTAAGCACAGGATACACAGTAGATAACAGATAAGTACTACTATAGTTTATACAAACAAGCTGCTGTGTAGCCATGGAGGCATCTATTCGGTAACAATTTCACTTTATTTTAAGGAAAATACTTCTTATACGGCCAAAAATGGTCATGGCCAATGAAGGGAACTACCGGGAACTGCGCTGGTTCACACCATGGAGTAGAATACGGTAAGCAGGTGTGTAACTATAGAGGAAGAAGAGCCCCACGGTTGTAGGGGGGCCCGGGCGGTTGAGTCTACTTTCTCTGTAGCTTGAGAGAAATCCCCCCTCCCTGGCAGCAAGAGGAGCTTGCATGAATCTGCTTGTATAAAGGAACATTACCTATGAAACAATTAGAATTCTCAGTTTTATTATGATTATTTGGTAAAGGGAATGTCATGCTAATCTTTTTCCCTTTTACTTAAGAGAGGTGGAGGACTTTTTCCTTCCAAGGACAATTCAATCAATAACTGGGCAGGTAAGTCATTATGTTACTTAGGTTTGGGTAGAGCTTGGATTATATAACTGGTGGCTCTACAGCAGGGATCCCCAACCTTTTAAACTCGTGAGCAACATTCAGAAGTAAGAGTTGGGGAGCAACACAAGCATGAAAAATGTTCTTGGGGCGCCATATACATAAGGGCTGTGATTGGCCATTTGGCAGCCCCTATGGGGATTGTCAGCCTACCTTAAAACTCTGTTTGGCTGTGCACCTGATTTTTATACAACCAAAACTTGTCTCCAAGCCTGAAATTAAAAAATAAGCTATTGATTTGAGGCCACTGGGCAACATCCAAGGCTTTGGAGAGCAACTGATGAGCTTCTGGTTGGGGATCACTGCTCTAGTCTACCTGCTATCTTGATGATATTCTTGATTAGGATTGGCTGCCATATCGGTTTTTATTATAATCCATGGCAATTTTTCAGAGTTTCTACTCTATGACTCTTCTTGCCCCTAATGAAGGTAACTGTACCATTTGGTGATGCGGTATTAGCAACCAAGGACACCTGCTTGGGCACTGAAATCTGTGAAGAACTGTGGGCACCAAATAGGTAACTTGATTTGTAGGTAACATAGAAAGCTGCTTCCTGGTTCCTTCATTGGTTTTTGTTGGGTTTTGATAAATGAGGCCCTTTGTTTTGAGGCTTGTGATGCTGTATTGCTCCTAAAGGTGGCCATAGCCAAACGAGCGGATCTTTCCCCGATATGCCACTAACTGCATGGCTATATCGGGGGTAATTCGAACGATTGAATTACGATGCGCCAAGGGGCTCCGACGGGTCGGTCGGGTAAAAATCCAACCTTCCTGATCGATATCGTGGCCAGATATCGATCGGAAAGACCCGTCGGAAGCCCCCATACACAGGCAGATAAGCTGTCAAATCAGTCCAAACGACCGATATCGGCAGCTTTATCTGCCCGTGTATGGCCACCATAACTGTCATTTTCTCTGAAGCCCTATTGTTTTCTCCTTATCGCAGCCCCCACATCGACATGGGGCTGGATGGAGTGGAGATAATTACCAATGGCTCAGCCAGTCACCATGAACTGAGGAAGGCTTACCTACGGGTAGATCTAATCAAGTCTACAACAGCAAAGGTACGTCACCTGTGTACCCACCTGTGAATTGTTATAATGGCAGTAAATGACTTAAAGGGATTGTTCAGTGTAAAAATAAAAACTGGGTAAATAGACAGACTGTGCAAAATAAAAAATGTTTCTAATATAGTTAGATAGCCAGAACACTACTTCCTGCTTTGCAGCTCTTTTGGTTTTCACTAATTGGTTACCAGGCAGTAACCAATCAGAGGCTTGAGGGGGGCACATGGGTCATAACTGTTGCTTTTGAATGTGAGCTGAATGCTGAGGATCAATTGCAAACTCACTAAACAGAAATGTACCATGTGCCCCCCCCCCCGTATAGTCACTGACTAACTCAGAGTTAGAGAGCTGAAAAGCAGGAAGTAGTGTTCTGGCTATTATGTTACACATCCACTCACTCCAGCCTTTATATATTACATTTTTGGCTAACTAACTATATTAGAAACATTTTTTATTTTGCACAGCCTATTTATTTACCCAGTTTTTATTTTCACACTGAACTGTTCCTTTAAGGAGAGTCTGAAGACCTAATGTATCTGCATCTTGGAGTCCTTTAGACAGAGCCGATCTTGTACTGTAACAGACAGTTTTACTATTATTCTGCCCCTTCCCAGCTACACAACCCGATCTCCCAGAGGCTGCCCCCTTGCAGGTTACTTTCCCTTTAAAAGGACACCTGATGGCTATAACTCATGTGGTGCTGCATTCATCAATGAAGAGTTGAGAAATTGGCTGAGATTGTAGGTGATAAAGCATTTGTTCTCCAATATTGGCCTTTAAAGGAGGCAGGGAATCCCTTCTCTGAAAGGCACAATCATTCTTACAAGGTACAAGTATAGCTGAGACTCAGCTGATGGCAGACTGACAGGTTTAGGAGGAGGAGCTAAAGGCACAGGTACAGCTGAGAGTCACCTGATGGCAGACTGACAGGTTTAGGAGGAGGAGCTAAAGGCAGAAGTACAGCTGAGAGTCACCTGATGGCAAACTGACAGGTTTAGGAGGAGGAGCTAAAGGCAGAAGTACAGCTGAGAGTCACCTGATGGCAGACTGACAGGTTTAGGAGGAGGAGCTAAAGGCACAGGTACAGCTGAGAGTCACCTGATGGCAAACTGACAGGTTTAGGAGGAGGAGGAGCTAAAGGCAGAAGTACAGCTGAGAGTCACCTGATGGCAAACTGAAGAATATATAAGGCCTTAGACTTTGGGGCATATATGTTTTAAATTATACTATAGTAATGTTTTCTTTTTTTTTTTTTTGAGTGCAGAATTAATCCAATACATTTAAGCTGCCTATACAAAACGTGTTCACATCTGTGTTCCAGAACGGTGGAATTTATCTCCTCTCCAACATGAAAGGATGTGACGGCGACAGACTGTACTTCGATGGCTGCGCGATGGTGTCCGTCAATGGTGATATTGTGGCCCAGGGTTCCCAGTTTTCACTAACAGACGTGGTAGGATCATTGGCTAAAGGCAAACTTTTATATAATAACAAACGTACACATGCCTATGTTATAGGAGGTTCAATTCTGGTAGCTTTTGGGGCTTCCAGCCGGGAGAGGTAGAATACTCTGGATAATATCTTATGTGATTTGCTTTGAGGACGGGCTCTTTGCACTGTTCAAACTAATCCTGTATATGTTAATCTTCCCATAGGAAGTTCTAACGGCAACGCTGGATTTGGAAGATGTCCGGAGTTATCGAGCTCAGATTTCATCTCGGTGCATTTCGGTAAGGACCTTCAGAATTATATATATATATATATATATATATATATAATAGAATACAGAGCTGTGTATTCCGGTTGCTATTCATTTTACCCATAAGTCTTTAGAGGTGTACACCAAAAAGGTCGATTAATTTAAGATTCTGGATGCCCCTCACTTCTATCCATACGGTGCTGTTACAGGACACACACATTATTTACCTTATACATAGGGATTACTGTACAAGTGCTGCAACTGGACCCGAGATGTATCTTTTTTGTTTCAGGATCTTGATTGGCTCTCTCCCTGGTGTTGCAGGCTCTGCACATGCTCAGTCCAATCTGGGATGCTGTGGGTGCTTACTGGCCATTTTCAGGGCTGATCTTTGCATACAATGTGTTATCACTTACAGGCAAGGACTCCTGAAAGAAGAAGGAAAGCTACTGAGACAGATTATGTCCAATAGATTAGCTGCAATAGTGCAAGCTATCTGCAGAATGCTTTACCATACCTGTGTAAACAGCTTTGGAAGCTCTCTCTGTTTGTTTAGGATAGCAGCTGCCATATTAGCTTAGTGTGACCTCACTTCTTGTACGAGTCTCTCCCTGCTCACTCATAGCTCTGGGCTCAGATTACAGCAGGGAGGGGGAGAGGAGCAAACTGAGCATGCTCAAGCCCGGGGCAAGGAGGTTTAAGCTGAAAACAGGAAGTCTGATACAGAAGCCCATGAGTACACAATAGAAGGAAAGAAATGCTGTGTTTCTTTTGACAGAGGACTCAGAGCAGCATTACTTTGAGGGTTTACTGGTGTATTTATATAGACCTTTCTGATAAAGCTGACTTAATTTTAGCCTTTCTTTCTCCTTTAAGAATATGGAGCCTCAGGGACAGCTTGGAAGAAAGCAGGGCCACCATTAGCAACCCATATTTCACTAGGGCACTGTACGGCCTTGCTCTGGGCCCCAGCAATGACTGGGATCCCTACAGCTGTATCACCTGTTCCTGCTTTGGGTGTCCTTTATGGTATGCATCAGATGGGCAGCATATGTGTGGAATAAGGATCATTTTCTTTACTCCCATACAGTCGACCTACCACCCCCATTGATATTTACCCATGTGTCTAGTCCTATCCATCCACAAAGGGCAACGTTAAATAGGATAGTGATATGCGGGCCAGCTCTATACCCGCGGGTTCGGACCGACCTTGCACCCCGTTTTGCGGCTTGCACTTCCGGCTTCCTTTTTTATAGACGCGCACCTAATTTTCCCGCCCCTTATGGGACATCATTGGCGGGATGGGGCGGGTCTATAAATGGAAGTCGGGCTCGGGCGGGTTAGGCACCCACACATAACTAACACAGGACTATTCCCAGTGTTTTACCCCTCCCCAAACTTACAATAGAAAAACACCCTGGGGCTCATTTATCAACAAATTTGCCCATGGGCAGTTACCTATAGCAACCAATCAGTGATTAGCTTTTTAAAGCCATCTGTAAGAAAAACAATGAATGCAGCCATTTTTATTGGTTGCCATGGGTCACTGCCCATGGGCAAATTTGCCCAGTGTTAATAAATGACCTTCCCTGTGTGCCATTGCCAAAATGCTTGGAATGGAATTGCCCCTCCATTGACTTGAATGCTGGTTAATGATGATTTTTTCTATTTTTCATAGGCAAGCCGAGTGAGACCGTTCCACAGAGTGCGCGTGGATTTCTCCCTGTCATCGTTTGATGATTTAGATTTGCCCACTAGTGATCCCATTCAGTGGAAATACCACACCCCAGAGGAGGAGATAAGGTATTTTAACTGGAATGTAATACTGAAATCTTGTTCGAATTCTGTATGAGTGAGAGAAGAGAGAGATAATCTCAGGATAAGGCCCATCTGCTACATTGCTTCTCCCCATCACATGCCTGCAGTATAGGGCCACAGTTATATCAATCCCAGCATGCATCACTGTCATTGACATTTCTCTTTAGCTCTGTTAAAGGGGTGGTTCACCTTAAACATCATTTTTTAATATGTTCTAATTCTAAGCAACTTTTCAATTGGCCTTCACTTTTTTCTTTTTTTTTTTAGTTTTTGAATTATTTGCCTTCTTGTGACTCTTTCCAGCTTTCAAATGGGGGTCGCTGACCCCATCTAAAAAACAAATGCTCTGTAAGGCTACAAATGTATTGTTATTACTACTTTTTTTATTACTTATTTTTCTATACAGGCCTCTCCTATTCATATTCCAGTCTCTTATTCAAAGAAGTGCATCGTTGCTAGGGGAATTTGGACCCTAGCAACCGGATTGCTGAAATTGCTGCTGAATAAAAAGCTAAATAACTCCAAAACCACAAATAATAAAAAATGACAAACAGTTGCAAATTGTCTCACAAAAATATCACTCTCATACTAAAAGTTAATTTAAAGATGAACAACCTTTTTAACATCTAGGGGGTTATTTACTTAAAGGGATCATTTCATCGGAAAACATGTTTTTTTCAAAACTCACCAGTTAATAGAGCTACTCCAGCAGAATTCTGCACTGAAATCCATTTCTCAAAAGAGCAAACAGATTT
Organism: Xenopus petersii; assembly: GCA_038501925.1. Lineage (NCBI taxonomy): Eukaryota > Metazoa > Chordata > Amphibia > Anura > Pipidae > Xenopus > Xenopus petersii. The sequence continues at coordinate 9,775,299 of CM076678.1, read as the reverse complement.
TTTTATATTCAATTTTGAAAACTGACATGGGGCTAGACATTTTGTCAATTTCCCAGCTGCCCCTGGTCATGTGACTTGTGCCTGCACTTTAGGAGAGAAATGCTTTCTGGCAGGCTGCTGTTTTTCCTTCTCAATGTAACTGAATGTGTCTCAGTGAGACATGGGTTTTTACTATTGAGTGTTGTTCTTAGATCTACCAGGCAGCTGTTATCTTGTGTTAGGGAGCTGCTATCTGGTTACCTTCCCATTGTTCTTTTATTTGGCTGCTGGGGGGGGAAAGGGAGAGGGTGATATCACTCCAACTTGCAGTACAGCAGTAAAGACTTAAGCTCCCCATAGACGCGACGATTCTTCTTGCCGAACGACCGATTTTAGGGAAGCCCAACCAATCCTTCGAAATTATCGTGCGGTTAGTTGTATTCGAACGATCGCACATCTTGCGATTTTTCGTCCGACATCTGTCGGGAAATTGATCGGCCAGGTCAAAAAATCTTTGTCGGTCCCAGTGCAATGTATCTATGTTTGCAGGGCCAAGCAGGCAGCTCCCCTTTGTTTTCCTGGCAAATTGGTCTTTTTAGTTGATGGTAAATTCGTACGATCGTACGATCGTTCTGATAAGATCGTGGTCTCACGATCAGGATCTGATCTTTTAAAAATCTCAACATCTATGGCCAGGTTAAGAGTGATTGAAGTTTATCAGAGCACAAGTCACATGACTTGGGGCAGCTGGGCAATTGACAATATGTCTAGCCCCATGTTAGATTTAAAAATTGAAAATAAAAAAATCTGTTTGCTCTTTTGAGAAATGGATTTCAGTGCAGAATTCTGCTGGAGCAGCACTATTAACGGATTTGTTTTGAAAAAAAAATGTTTTTCCCATGACAGTATCCCTTTAAGTCCGAATGCAAAAATCCCCCCAAAAAATTGTTTTTCGTTCTTTTTTTAATAAAATCAGACTTTTAGAAAATCACAAATTTTTCTGAATTTATTAAACCCCAAGAATGGAAAAGTCCAAATTAGAAAATCCAACCTGTTGAGGTTGCATATACCGTAAGTCAATGGGAGAAGTCCCAATGATTTTTGGATGTGCGCTGGGTTTCATGCAATACCCCAAAATGTTCAGGCAAAAAAGCATAAGAATCTGAGTTTTCGGGTGAAAAATTTGAAAAAAATCGTGACAATCTGATTCTTTCACGCAATGCAAATTTTCGGGAAAATTTCATAATTAATAAGCGTTAAAAAAGAGCGGATTTGAATGGAGTTTGTAGCAGAATATATTGTGATAAAATCGGACTTTGATAAATATTGCTTATTTTAGCCTAGGACCGGCGTGCTGGCTTTGGGACTATTTACGACGCAGCAAGCAGGTAAGATAAAATAAAATATAAAGTATTTTTTTTATCAGTCCACATTATAGAGCCAAGGAACCCATCTGTGTGTCTGTTTTTCAGTCCGGATTCCTCCTTCCTCTCAGCGGTGGGATTGATAGTTCAGCAGTAGCGTGCGTTGTGTATTCCATGTGTACCCTGGTGTGCAGGGCAGTGGCCACAGACAGTAAGTACTTTCAGTATTGGCAGTGTCGGACTGGGATGCTAGAGGCCCACCAGGAAACCTTAGGGCCTACAAAAACGATTTTTCTTCTTCACTCTAACGTCTCTTTTATACCTACTTACTATACTCTATTCTTCTATTATTAAGCCTCTTTTGTTCCCATAAAGAAGTAGGGAATGACCAAAATAGGGCAATTGGTTAGAATCAAGACTGACAACCGGGCCCACTGGGAGTTTTCCTGGTGGGCCAGTCCGACACTGAGCATAGGAGCTTACACCCTTGTATCTGTAAGGATAAGCACATTTCTAGCAGCACTATGGCATTTTCTCTCTCTAATAAATAACTATATTTACTATTATAGACGGTGACGTCTTAACAGAAGTTCGGGGCATAGTTCAAGATGACACTTACCTGCCGACAAGCCCCCAGGATTTGTGCAGACATATATTAACCACTTGCTACATGGCCAGTGAAAACTCCTCCCAAGACACACACGACAGAGCCAAGTATCTGGCACAGCAAATAGGCAGGTACATGGCATCTAAGGGTCAGGATTGGGGATCCCCAAACAGAGAGACAGTGTCCCCTTTGCTAACTGTCTCTTTCTGTCCTCCATACCTTTAGCTATCATTTGACTCCTAAAATAGATGGGGCAGTGAAAGCAATCATGAGCATATTTCAGGTGGTGACTGGAAAAGTTCCAAAGTTCCGAGCCCACGGAGGAAGCGGAAGAGAGAATTTAGCACTACAGAATGTGCAGGTATACTCAAGTGCAGATTAGTGCCACAATTAGTATTTTGGGGAGCAGTTAGGGTGAGTGCTTATTAGTGTCCTGGGTACCCCTGGAACTATATCAGGGTGACTGTTACCCCAATGTTTCTATATATCTGTAACCTTGTAATGGGCTAAGGAGGACCAGTCTGAAGGCCAGTTAGGGGGAGATTTGGGGTGAGTGCTTATTTGTACCCTGGATACCCCTGGAACTATAGCAGGGTGACTGTTACCCCAATGTTTCTATATATCTGTAACCTTGTTATGAGCTAAGGGGACCCAGTCTGAAGGCCAGTTAGGGGGAGATTTGGGGTGAGTGCTTATTTGTACCCTGGGTACCCCTGGAACTATAGCAGAGTGACTGTTACCCCAATGTTTCTATATATCTGTAACCTTATGAGCTAAGGGGGCCCAGTCTGAAGGTCAGTTAGGGGGAGATGTGGGGTGAGTGCTTATTTGTACCCTGGGTACCCCTGGGCAGGGTGACTGTTACCCCAATGTTTCTATATATCTGTAACCTTGTTATGAGCTAAGGGGGCCCAGTCTGAAGGCCAATTAGGGGGAGATTTGGGGTGAGTGCTTATTTGTACCCTGGGTACCCCTGGGCAGGGTGACTGTTACCCCAATGTTTCTATATATCTGTAACCTTGTTATGAGCTAAGGGGGCCCAGCCTGAAGGCCAGTTAGGGGGAGATTTGGGGTGAGTGCTCATTTGTGCCCTGGGTACCCCTGGAACTATAGCAGGATGACTGTTACCCCAATGTTTCTATATATCTGTAACCTTATTATGAGCTAAGGGGGCCCAGTCTGAAGGCCAGTTAGGGGGAAATTTGGGGTGAGTGCTTATTTGTGCCCTGGGTACCCCTGGAACTATATCAGGGTGACTGTTACCCCAATGTTTCTATATATCTGTAACCTTGTTATGAGCTAAGGGGGCCCAGTCTGAAGGTCAGTTAGGGGGAGATTTGGGGTGAGTGCTTATTTGTGCCCTGGGTACCCCTGGAACTGTAGCAAAATCTAACTTAGATTCTGTCAAAAGCCTACTTCTGATCTATTTTCCCTCTTTTACAGGCTCGGATCCGCATGGTTATTGCGTACTTGTTTGCCCAGTTAAGCCTCTGGGCACGGGGTCTGGAAGGTGGGCTGCTGGTGCTTGGATCTGCTAATGTGGATGAAAGGTTTTTGGACTTTGGGTTCTTTTCAATGCAGTTTCATTTTCAGATTGCAGCAGGTTTTATTGCACAGATTGCTAAAGCATAGATTAGCAGAATGGGTTCTCTATTTAGATTCTGTTTAAAAATAGCAGGATGCATTATTTATATTATATTGCACTTACTTTAGACATCCCTGTTGTTAAATATACCTTGATATAAACATGACTATTAAAGGGGCACATATATTGGTCACTTTTGACTTCCTGTAAGTGTTGCGAAATACTTTAGGTTGGGCAGGATTTCTCTTTTGCTAGATCAGCAGTATGGCAACTGTCATTTCATCGACTGCAAAATATTGAGTCAGCAGATGGAACATGGCAGGATGGTGTCTGTTGTGGCTCGGCTAGTGAGCAGCTTGTTTCCTCTTTCCAAGTCTCCGTGGCTATCTGACCAAGTACGACTGCTCCAGCGCAGACCTCAATCCGATTGGTGGAATCAGTAAGACTGACCTGAGAGGTTTCATCCAGTATTCTATCCACAAATTCCAGTTACACGCACTGCAAGGGTAAATTGCTCCTTTTCTTAAAGGATAAGTACATCTTTAAAATAAGTGAATATAAAATTGATGAGGGTGTTATTCTAAGCCCTTTTGCAATTTACATTCATTGTTTATTTTCCAAGATATTAAGGGATACATGTACTGTTAATATAAATTAATTTTGTTACAGCGCCACCTGCTGTTCAGTTTCTGACCAGTCTGACCACCAAGTAGTCAAGGAAGTTGTCAGGAGAAAGAAAGAGGCTGCTCTGATGTTTTTCTGGTTAGATGGATTTGAGAAAGGTTTCTAATTTGATTCCTAAGCAGTAGCGCAGCCTCTTTCTTTCTCCTGACAATTTCCTTGACTACTTGCTGGTCAGACTGGTGGGAAAATGACCAGCAGGTGGCGCTGTTGTAACATAATTCATTCATATTAACAGCACATGTATCCCTTAATATCTTGGAATTAAAGAGAAATAAACAATGAATGTACATTGCAAAAGTGCTTAGAATAGCACCCTCATCAATTTTACATTCACTTATTTTAAAGGGTAACTTTTCTATTTTATAATAATTTAAATAAAGGGAGGCGATTTATATTCTATGAATGTTTGTATTTCATTTACAGAATAATGTCCGCTCCCCCTACGGCTGAACTGGAGCCCCTCACTGATGGGAAAGTGTCTCAGACTGACGAGGTGAAAAATCGATCGTCCCATAATGCATTTCGTCATTGCAGCATTTCCATGCAACTGAATGCATTAGATGAGTCTTGTATAGATCCTGGTTTAATATGGTGGGGTTGACTTAATCATCTCATTGGCTCTCGTTATCACTACAGCCGACGTGCCAATCACTCTTCGATGGGCAATTTGCACTCTCTAAAATATATAAAATATATATTTTAAGTCTAGCGATGCATCGAATCCACTTTTTTGTATTCGGCCGAACCCCCGAATTCTTTGTGAAAGATTCGGCCGAATACCGAACCCTAATTTGCATATGCTGGGAAGGGGAAAACAGTTTTTCGGATGCAACCAAAACTGCGCCCCATAAACTTGCATTCACATCTGTAGGTTGTGGCAAATGCAAGAGGGGCTGCTTCGAGATGCTATAGACCGTTACTATTTATTGGGAATGTGGGGGAGGGGGGCTGTTTGGGCATCTGTGTACCTGTAATGCCAGATCCTATTTTGAATATCAGTCTGGACCTGCCCCATTAGAGTAATTTTGGGATTCAGGCTGGTTGGTTGTTCACCTTTAAATTAACCTTAAGGCTAAGGCCACACTAGGCGATAGCGCCGCGAGTCTTTTTTCTATTGTCGCTCGAAATCGCCTAGCGAGGCAATTTAGAGCGACAGTAGAAAAAAGATTGCCGCGTGTGTTTTTACGCTGGCGATTTTTCGCGATTCCCCATAGACGCCAGCGCAAAAGTTTCCCCAGCGATTGCGGCTTAAAAGTCGCGGCGAAAAGTCGCCGCGAGTCAAATCGCGGCGCTATCGCCTAGTGTGGCCTTAGCCTAAAGGAAAACTATACCTCCCAAACAATGTAGGTCTCTATTAAAAAATACTAAGTAAAACAGCTCATGTGTAAAACCCTACTTCGTGTAAATGAACCATTATCACAATAATATACCTTTTTAGTAGTATGTGCCATTGGGTAATCATAAATAGAAAAAAAATAGAAATAAAAAATAAGGGTATTGGTTTTTAAGGTTTTTGAGTTATTCAGCTTTTTATTCAGCAGCACTCCTATTTGCAATTTCAGCACTATGGTTTCTAGGGTCCAAATTCCCCTAGCAACCATGCATTGATTTTAATAAGAGACTGGAATATGAATAGGAGAGGGACTGAATAGAAACACAAGTCATACAAAGTAGCAATAACAATAGATTTGCAGCCTTACGGAGCTTTTGCTTTTAAATGGGGTCAGTGACCCTCATTTAAAAGCTGCAAAGAGTCAAAAGAAGAAGGCAAATCATTCAAAAACGATAAGAAAGAAAAAATGAAGGCCAATGGACAAGTTGCTTAGAATTAGCCATTGTATAACATACTAATGGGGTTATGTAATAAAAGTCACTAAGTTTGCCCTGGTGCAGTAACCCATAGCAACCAATCAGCAGGTAGCATTTACTGGTCACCTGTTTAAAAGCAGACATATTATTGGTGGCTATGGGTTATTGCTCCTGGGCAAACATTATGCCATTTATTACATTTGGGGGTAAAAGTTAACGGTGAACCACCCCTTACTATTATTATATATATTATTATTATTATTATATATTTATATATATATATATAAATGTCTTCAGGATGACATGGGGATGACCTACGCCGAGCTCTCTGTTTATGGGAAACTCAGAAAAGTTCTGAAAGCCGGACCCTACAGCATGTTCTGCAAACTTCTGCTCATGTGGAAAAACGTATGCACCCCAAAACAGGTAACTAATCCATCCTTTTCTCATCCGCCCTCTTAATAGCACGAAGGGACAGTGTCCCTTTTAGTAAAATAGCGGGTACAACCAGAGACCCATTCTTGAAGAAAATAATTATACTTTCCCCTCAAAGGTGTCGGATAAAGTCAAGCATTTCTTCAGGACGTATTCTATCAATCGGCACAAAATGACCACCCTCACGCCCTCTTATCACGCTGAGAGCTATAGCCCAGATGATAACCGCTTTGATCTGCGGCCCTTTCTGTACAACGCGGCTTGGAACTGGCAGTTTCGTTGCATTGATAATGAGGTAAGCGGTGTATGTACCCTGCCTGCCAGAATCCTCTCCATCGATACCTCACACACTGAACATTTAGAGGCACATTTATCAAAGGTCGAATTTTCAAATTCATGTGAGCTTTTTCTTTTTTAACTCCCTTAAATTCAAATATATTTGAAATTCGACTGGGGGGGAGTTATTTAATAAAAAATAAATGAATATCTAAAACTCGGACGAATTTTACCGACTCGAAAACTCGAATCGAATTTGACAAGACGAGTTTTTTTTTCTCCGAAGGCTACAAACATCTCCAAATTGGTCACTGGACCTCTCCCATTGACTAATACGTGAATTCGACTGGTTTTAGGTGGTGAAAAGTCGAATTTGAATTCTTAAAGGGCCAGAGTATGACAAATCTCAAAAATCTAATCGAGTTTGGATAATTCCCTACTTGAATTTGACAGTTTTGACCATAAAAAAATTTGAAAAATCGAATTTTTAATTCGACCCTTAATAAATCTGCCCCTTAATATGGCTATTTACAGCACTATATATATAAATATATATATATATATATATATTAGGGATGCACCGAATCCACTTTTTTGGATTCGGCCGAACCCCCGAATCCTTCATGAAAGATTCGGCCGAATACCGAACCGAATCCGAACCCTAATTTGCATATGCAAATTAGGGGCGGAAGGAGAAAACATTTTTTACTTCCTTGTTCTCTGACAAAAAGTCACGCAATATCCCTCCCCGACCCTAATTTGCATATGCAAATTAGGATTCGGTTCGGCCGGGTAGAAGGATTCGGCCGAATCCTGCTGAAAAAGGCCGAATCCCGAACCGAATTCGGTGCATCCCTAATATACAGTGTATATATATATATATATATATATATATACACCAAATGTATTGCCTGGGTGCAGAAACATTCTCCATACATGATACATGTCCAAATGGATCCGCACTCAAAGGGCTTATAAAATAAAAATAATCTTTATTTTCAGAACTTCAACTTGACGTTTTGGCCCAACCCTAGTCCTTTCTCAAAATTGGGCTGAAACGTCAGGTTGAAGTTCTGAAAATAAAGATTATTGTGTTTTATAAGCCCTGTGAGTGTGGATCCCTTTCTATATTATTATTATATTATAACTAATTTAATGGAGTGCTGAAAATCTTTTTGTGATATATAGATATACAGTATATATTACTCAAACAGATTTCAGCACTCCATTAAATTAGATATATGACCCAGGTGCTACTAAGTGAAACTGCATACAAAAATACTCTTAGAAAAAGCTAAGTGCACACTGGGAACCTGTAAAAATATAATATTTTAAAGGGGTATGATCCCTTTTTTAATATATGACAAATAAAATATGGTATTTGTAAAAGTTACCAGTGTGCACTTAGCTTTTTCTAAGAGTATAAATATATAAAATGACAGTGTTAAGGGGCTGGTCTGAGTCTGTTGGAGCTGGCGCAGGACTAGTTTAAGCAAATTAGGATTTGGATTGGGTTCGGTTGGGCAGAAGGATTCGGCCGAATCTTACTAAAAAAAGGCCAAATCCTGGCTGAATCCTGAAGCAAATCCTGAATTCGCTGCATCCCTATTGTAGACAGAATCTGTTAAAACCCAGTTATCCTAACAATGGTGCTGGTGGTGGATCCAGTGGAAATTAGGGCTCTAGAGCAAATTTTGCCCATGGTCTTATTAGACTTTAGTTATGACATTGTGCAAAAAGGAGCAAGGAAGCCTTGCATTAATAACTGCCTGGAGGAGGAATTACTTCTAGGGCTCCCTTTTTGAGTTGCAACTGACTTGCACCTAATAATTTCCTTGATAAATCTGCCCGTAATTGTTACTTTTTATTACTCATCTTTCTATCCAGTCCTCTCCTATTCATATTTCAGTCTCTTATTCACATCAGTGTATGGTTGCTGGTGGAATTTGGACCCTTGTGATTCTAGAAGTTAATTGCCCTTATAATAAAGGAATCCCTTCCTCTGCTGATGTTTTCCTGCCCTCTTACTGGACCTATATTTAAATAAAATTAAATTAAAATAAGCTGACAAATAGTTTACCTGCTGAAACAAACAAAAAAAGTACAGGCATGGGGCCCTTGTCCAGAAACCTGTTATCCAGAAAGCTATGAATTAAGGAAAGATCCCTTATCTGGAAAATGCCAGGTCCCATGCATTCTGGATGACAGATCCCATACCTGTACAATATGGATTTGCTTCTCACTCGCTGGCATTCTCTTTGGTTGCAGGTGTCACATTTGGAAGGAAACCGAAACACAGATATATTGGAAGAGATCGACTGAGCTCAGATGTCGTGGAATTCTCTTTTTCAGCAGAAATCACTACAGGCTTCCGTAGCCAAATAAACAGTTAAGACCTTGGCAGTTATAGAAGCAACGTCATGTTTGTGCCCTTTTGTGACAAATGACAATAAAATTATTTTCTTAGCTCTCCAGCGGCTATTTAACAAAAAAAACCTCATTACAAAAAGTGCTTTTATTGTCATAAAAGAGAAACCTTTTTGGAAATCTGCATCTGAAATCTATAGATTGTCACATCCCTATACAATAATATGTATTTCACAGTTAATTAAAGGAGAAGTAAACCCTAAGGGTAAGGGCACACACTGCTATTTCGTGAGATTAGTCGCCCAGCAACAAATCTCTTCTTCTTCGGGCGACAGATCTCCCCGAACTGCCTTCCCGCCGGCTAGAATGTGAATCGCCGGCAGGATGGGACTCTGAACGCTTTTCCGATGTTGCCTCATGAGGAAATTTAGGGCGACTTCGGAAAGCCGAAGCAATCCAACTGTACTGTACTGTATATTGTGAGTGGGTCCCTAAGCTCAGTAAGTGACAGCAGCACAGAGCATGTGCAGTGAATCAGCAGAAAAGAAGATGGGGAGCTACTGGGGCATCTTTGGAGACACAGATCTTTACTGCTAAAGGGCTGTGGTTGCCTTGGGCTGATACAGAAGCCCAAAACATAATGTACAACATTTCTAGCTACTTCTTTAGTTAAGCTTTAGTTCTACTTTAAAGGAGGACAATAACTCACCAAAATGTAGAGTGTGTTCAAGGTTCAGCAGACCCTCAGCAAGGAGAGGGGAAATCCATGTTTGTATCAAAGCGTGGGATAGGAAAAAAACATAGGTCCCCCAAAAAAGTACATCAAAAACAAAAATTGTATTATTAATAATACATCATAAATATTTAGATATTATATTAATAACATTTCTATGTGCCTATGCCGCTTTATGAAACTTGTTACACCCCTGCCTCTATAACCTCACACCATCAGAAATCATCGAGCCCCAAACTACTTAGACTCACCAATGCATATAAAATGCCTGGTGCAACCTACCCAGGTCTCACCCCATTCCAACCAAATGGGACCTTTATTGTGGCACAAATTGGGACATTATGTCTGTCCAAGTCCCCTGAATGGATTCACATTTGTCTGCCCCATGACACCCCTGCCCGAGTAGGGTACACAGAGACTATACCTGCTCCTGTAAGAAGAGACTCCCACAAATGTCTGTGTACTACCCATTAAATACACGTGCTTAAATTAAAGGTGACCTGTCACCCTAAGAAGCAATTCTTAAGGTGGCCATACACGGGCAGATAAAGCTGCCGATATCGGTCGTTTGGTCCGATTTGACAGCTTATCTGCCCGTGTATGGGGGCTTCCGACGGGTCTTCCCGATCGATATCTGGCCACGATATCGATCAGGAAGGTTGGATTTTTACCCGACACGTCAGAGCCGCTTGGCGCATCGTAATTCGATTTGTTCGGCCATACGGCCGAACGATCGAATTACCCCCGATATAGCCATGCAATTTAGTGGCATATCGGGGAAAGATCCGCTCGTTTGGCGATGTCGCCAAACGAGCGCATCTTGGAGTCTATGGCCACCTTAAATCCTATTTTATGATGTTAGTCAATCAAAATAAACTTTACTCACACTATATACATTATTTAAATCCTGTTTCTTTTACTCCGGGAATTCACAATTTCGTGAACCAGGCAGCAGCCATTTTTTGGACACTGCTATTAAGTCAAACTTAAGGCAACAGATCATGCCAAAATCTTGTTTATTCAGCAGAATGGGGCACCTGATACCCATGACCATGCACTGGCTACACCAGTGATCCCCAACCAGTGGCTCGTGAGTAACATGTTGCTCCCCAAACTTTTGGATGTTGCTCTTAGTGGCCTCAAAGTAGATGCTTATTTTTGAATTCCAGGCTTGGAGGCAAGTTTTGGTTGCATAAAAACCAGATGTAATGCCAAAGAGAGCCTCCTGTAGTCTTCCAGTCCACATAGGGCAGTGGTCCCCAACCTTTTTTACCTGCGAGCCACATTCAAATGTAAAAAGATTTGGGGAGCAACACAAACATGAAAAAGTCCCTTGGGGTGCCAAATAAGGGCTGTGATTGGCTATTTGGTAGCCCCTATGTTGACAGGCAGCCAACAAGGGGCTCTACTTGGCACTATACTTAGTTTTTATGCAATTAAAACTTGCTTTCAAGCTTGAAATTCAAAAATAAGAACCTGCTTTCAAGACCCTGAGAGCAACATCCAAGGGGTTGGAGAGCAACATGTTGCTTGCGAGCTACTGGTTGGGGACCACTGACATAGGGGCTACCAAATAGCCAATCACAGCCCTTATTAGGCACCCCTGGGAACTTTTCACATGCTTGAGTTGCTCCCCAACAATTTTTACATTTGAATTTTACTCACTGGAAAAAAAGGTTGGGGACCCCCCTGGGCTACACAATTAGATGGTGAGAAGGGAAGGAGGATGAGAGGAGTGCAATGACATCAAGTAAGTGCATAATGGAAAGTGAAAGTAATTGCCTGCCCCGCCTCTATGCCTAAGGCGGATCTTTCCCCAATATGCCACTAACGGCATGGCTATATCGGGGGTAATTCGAACGTTCGGCCGTATGGCCGAATGATCGAATTACGATGCGCCACGGTGCTCCGACGGGTCAGTTGGTTAAAAATCAAACCTTCCCGATCGATATCGTGGCCAGATATCGATCGGGAAGACCCGTCGGAAGCCCCCATACACGGGCAGATAAGCTGTCAAATCGGTCCAATATCGGCAGCTTTATCTGCCCATGTATGGCCACCTTAAGCTTCACTTTAGGCCATATTATATTATTGCAAATGCCCCAATATCAATTCACCTGCAGGCATCAGACTGTGTGTATATTTGGGGTACAGGGTCCTTTGCTATCATTTTTGTGAAAGATCATGAAAATGTGTTATTGTTGCCTGCAATGGGGCTGCCCTTTCATCGACATTCTTTGTAGGACATCATCACAACATACTCCAGCCCCCAAATTGTTGTAGCCCCTTTCCTTCAAACCCTCCAAAGTTCCGTTTAGCACAATCATATTTCCCCCTCTATGTTTACTTCGGGAACCATAACCAAAGCTATAGCAATAAGTTTTGTCCATAGCATTGCATATTGCTTGCAATAGAATCTCATACTTTGTGGGTGAGCCATGTTTGGTCAACCCTTCTAGATGGTAATAAAGCTCATTTCAGAGTCAGTGCCAGCATTGGAGGTGCCTGCTGGTGCCAATCTAGGTAGTAAATGACTTCACCGGGAGGGTCAATACAAAATATGGAACATTCGTCTTGAGAAAGCTTTTTTGCGAATTGTGCGTCGGCGAAAGTTCCAATTTTTATTTGGGTTTTAATCCAAGTAATGCGAAAAGATCTAATTTGGATTCACAGCAGTTTAATAACGTATTAGTCTAGATTTGAGAATTTTGGGGTGGTGTCTAGAGTGATTAGCTGCTAATTAATTCAATATAACCTCTTCTTTTTTTGTTGATACGCGAAGGGACCGAGGATCTGTGGTTTTTTTAGGATTAGTTAGCTCTCCTCCAATAGCTTCGAGCAGGTAAAAATCGAGACCACAGTCACGGCTACCCTGCCTTCTGCATCTTTGTGGTGTCCCAGAGATCGGAATAACAATTGAGGCAGTAGACAACAGGGACAACTCCGCCTCTTATTATTTCATTTTCCTCTCTATTATATCATGAATTATGAGTACAGTGTTTAATTTATCCATGTTAAAACTGGTCACAATTAATTCTGGCTCATCAATTTATAAACAAAAGTATAATTTTTTTAATTAATTGGTAGCTAAATTAATTTTCTATTTATTGCACTGCACTTTAGTTAATTGAAGCTAAATAATTTAATAACTAATTAAGTTGTGATAACGGGTTGCACTTTATATAGAGACCAATTAAGTGGTGTATTTAATAATTATTTATTATTGAGTTCTTCTTAAGCTCCCCATAGACGCGACGATTCTTCTTGCCGAACGACTGATTTTAGGGAAGTCCGACCAATCCTTCGAAATTATCGTGCGGTTAGTGGGATTCGAACGATCGTACATCTTGCGATTTTTCGGCCGACATCTGTCGGGAAATTGATCGGCCAGGTCAAAAAATCTTTGTCGGCCCCAGTGCAATCTATCTATGTTTGCAGGGCCAAGCAGGCAGCTCCCCTTTGTTTTCCTGGTAAATTGGGCTTTTTAGTTGATGGTAAATTTTTACGATCGTACGATCGTTCTGAGAAGATCGTGGTCTCACGATCAGGATCTGATCTTTTAAAAATCTCAACATCTATGGCCAGCTTTAATTGGAGTAATGAATTGGAATTGAATGAATTTCTATTTATTGCACTGCACTTTAGTAACAATTTAAAGTATCAAACCCAACAGACTATTAACCAATAAAGTTGTGGTCATTGGTGGGATGTTATACAGAGACTAACTTGTTAGGTATTTTCACTTGGTATTACAGTAAAGTACAATCACAATAAGTTGTAAGTGACCAGTTCGAAGTAAAGACTTGGGGGCCGATTCACTCAGCTCGAGTGAAGGGTTCAAATGAAAAAAACTTCGAATTTCGAAGTTTTTTTTGGGTACTTCGACCATCGAATTGGTTGAATTCGTTCGAATTCGATCGAAGTAGAACGAAATCGAACGATTCGAAGTAAAAATCGTTCGACTATTCGACCATTCGATAGTCGAAGTACTTGCCCTTTAAAAAAAACTTCGACCCCCTACTTCGGCAGATAAAACCTACCGAAGTCAATGTTAGCCTATGGGGAAGGTCCCCATAGGCTTGCTAACCTTTTTTTAATCGAAGGATTTTCCTTCGATCGTTTGATTAAAATCCTTCGAATCGTTCGATTCGAAGGATTTAATCGTTCGATCGAACGAAAAATCCTTCGATCGTTCGATCGCAGGATTAGCGCTAAATCCTTCGACTTCGATATTCGAAGTCGAAGGATTTCAATTCGAGGGTCGAATTTCGAAGTATTTTTAACTTCGAAATTCGACCCTTCGTGAATCGGCCCCTTGGTATATGCGGGGTACTTTTCTTTGTTTTTACCAATATGGAGCTATCTCAGATGAAAAAAGTCTTCTGAATGCATGCATGGATGGATTTTAATGAAGGCTTGACGAGAATAAGCCCTCTCAGCCATCTTTAGTGAAGTTCCCTCTACTTGAGGTTGGAACTGCTTTTATCATGCCATGTGTTCTGGGGTAATAAACATGAAACAAACATACTATTCACACTACCATGTGGATTTTGTGGAACCCTAAGCACTCTTTGCTGGATTTGGATCTAAATGAATCCTTTGAGCTTGACCATACTGAGACCAAAAGATCAGTCTTGTTGTGCAGTCACAGTACTAATGGCATCATACACACATATATATTGAATTAAGACAGTTTGGGGACTAAAACCGTTTTATTATAAAATGCACAATCAGTGGAAGAACATTGACATGTTATATTGTGATTATTTTTAAAACAGGCTTCTTTCTTTTGGGGGCACCAACTGATGATAAAGATAAATAATCTCTGTAAAGTGGTGTGTATGTGTATGTGTTACACACTTTATAAATAAAGGATAATAATTTATGACAATAGTTCATGCTCATTATAATATTGGACTGTGTTACTTCTTCAGTCAACATTGTTGTATATTTTGTTGATTTTAATGTTTGACTCCATGGCACTTGGACTCCCATTTCTTCTTAGCTCTTTAAACAGAAGGAACTATAAAAGGAAGCAGAAAAATATATTGATAAAGGTGAAGTTTATGTGTCCATTCGAAGTTCAATAAAACTTACAAGGCTATTGTACCCAGAAAACCTTCATTATTTTTATATGTGTACAGAAAATAATTTTAGGAACACGGCATTCCATAAGAAGAGTACCCAAACCATAAGTTTCTGAACTCGTATCATGTAATGGGGCACAAAGCAGTGAGTGTGGGGGCAGTCTTAAGTTCAATTAGGGGTACGGTATTTTTTGGAGGAAATCTTATTTTCTCTCCTAAAGACAAACTGTAACTTTGGTGACCAAAATGGAATTCGTTTAAACCTCATTAGGGGGCTGACAAAATGTTGGGCAACAAAAAGAAGTTTAGCACCAAAGAGCTTGAAACCCATAACTAAAACTATTCTGAAGACTATAGTTGAAAGAATGATGTAGCTTGAGGTTACTCACCGAAGGTGTATGAAGCTTTGAACCCATACATCTGCACTGCATCATCACTGTAGAATCTGAGGAGCATGGAACGGCCATCAGAGACCATAACACTGAATATATTATAACCACAGTATTTACTGCTGCCCATTTTGGGGGCATTCATGGAATCTCCATTGTATATTTCTAGGTAATCGTATTTGCAGGTGGAGCTCATCTCCAAGAAGAAGTCACTAATGTTTAATGCCACCTGGAAGAGAAATGGAAACATGACCATAAGTAGATATATTTTAGGGGCTTTGTATACTTCCGGAATGCAACACTAAGAATGAACATCTTGAGCTTCTACATCTACTGGGAACTTCTTCTGTTGGGAAATTGCATCATCGCTCTACTTATTTGCAATGTCCTCACTTAGTCGTGTATCTAGAAGACCATGGGCATTGCTCCAACATTCTGTCCAATACCAATGCCCCATCTCTGCCAGCTTCGTAATTTTAATTTCACTTGATATTCCTCAATTGCTGCGTGTGAGATTCTTTTAAGGCACTATCAGTTCCCAGGGATCGAGGTTTAGTTGCAGCTTTTAACTGTAGTTATACCCTTGCCAGAAGGGTTCAAGTATAAGTAAATTCCTCGACACATAGTAGAGCCCCACAGAGCAGAAGTTGTAGGTAATAAGTGAACAATAGAGCACAACAAGGCAAGATGGAGAAAGGAGGCAAACAAGAAACACTTGTGGAAGAGGGTAAAAGCAGGACAAGATTGTGACTACAGGCCAAGTGTGGCAACATTTTGACAGTATAATAAGATGGAAAAAGTAGGACACGATGGACATTTATAGTTTTTACTTTTCTACTTTCAATTTAACCCTGAAGGTGGGTTGTGCTTGAAAGCCCTACACAGCTAATGGCAGCACTGACCTCTTTTTTACACCAAGATCCAAAGTGAAAGCAGAAAGTAGAAGAAACACAGGAAGCAGAAATCTATTAAAATGTATGAATGAGGGAGCTCATTTAGAGAACAAACCCTCATTGACAAACATTATATCCCAAAACATTTACAGGGCAATAACCAACTGGGGGCACATAAATAAGAATGAGATATTGCAGAACATTTGGATTCTGTATCTTTTCTTACCTTGTAGAATGGTGGGGCAGTAATGAGGAACTGGCAGTCCAAGTTTGGGGGGTAGCTGTTGGGGTAATTCGGAGTGGTAATGTTTCTTGATGGGGTGTAAAAGGTACCTCCACATTTAACTGAAAAAAATGTAGGAATAAGTATTATTAGTAACATTTTATTGAACCAATATTAGTGTAGTAAAAAAAACTATTATATCACAGTGACTTTGGGCCATGGATTGAGTTGAAGGCCCATGTGAAAGATCTGGCCCTCCAAGTGACTTTTAGGACCTACAGGCTGCACAAGGGTTACACTGACTTCTTTGTATGACATTATCATTTTGTAATAATCCTCCCTTCCCCCAGCATTATATATGGCACCTCCTGTGCTCTGCCTCCTTCCACCTGCCCACCCATACCTGAGTCGATTATTGGGTACATAACTAACATACCAATAAATATGGGGGGTGCTGTTGAGTATAGAGGCTGTAATCCTTCTACCTAACTTCAGAATAACCAACCTGTGCTGTAGGAAGCTTTGAAGGCAGTGGCAGTGATTGCATTATCAGTGACAAATTCCACCAGCATGTGATTAGTGGAAGCAATCATTACAGGGACCGGTCCTGTTCCGCATGTTTTATCCAAAATCATTGGTGCAGATCTGGTGGCTCCATCATACACTCTAATGTAATCTTTAATGCAACCTGTAGACTGCTGGACATTAAAGGCATCAAATTTCAAGGTTACCTGCATATGTACATAAGACAAGTTAGTTAGGGCAGAGATCACCTATTGCTGATAAACACACTTTGAAACATCAACAAATTAAGATTTGGTAGGCCACTGGTCTTCAACATGTATCTCACCAGCCTTTGCTACTTGACTACAAATATCTGCATCCCAACAACAGCTAATGCTGGAAGCTATAGTTCTGTAACAGCTGAGGAGCCACAAGAAAAAGACCATTACAGAGAAGTGACAGAGAATATAATGGCCAAAACCCCTTAAAGAAGGCATACATGTAGGACTTTTGGGACTGTGTTGCAATGGGCTTTTGTTCTAGACAAGCAGGTTGTACAAATGTTTTACCTGGTTAGAAGGAGTCCTGATGAGCCAAACACAATTTGCATTATTTTGGTAGTTAGAGGGGTAATTATCTGATGTCAAAGTCCCATTGGAAGCAGAGAGCAATGTGCTGCATACATCTGAAAAAAGAAACAAAGGGATAGAGGAAGGTTGTTTTACTGCTTCCTCAAAATGTTATCCATCCCCATCCTTGTATTGCTGAGCTTACAATCAAGTTACAGACAAACATCCTTACCACAGCCATAGAGTCGGTTTATTTTAAGGACATCCAAGTTGCTGAGTCCATAGCTCTGGCCAAGGGTGACGTTGGGATTAGGGTGGGGCACAATGGTGTTCTCTCCAGATGTGTTACTGAATGCATTACTAGGAGAACACAGGGAGGATTACACTGGGTTCTGGTTAGATAAAGAATGTTCATAAATGTCCCACACTGGGAGAACTTACCTTCCATAGTGCATTATAGATGAGTAGTCATACACTACACCCAGGTTGTTTGTATCAGCTTTGTCAAAGTTGACTTTATCGTCTGAATAAAAGAGCAAAAATTCACATAGTGCAAGCTTCTTTAAAAAAAATGACTACATGCAGATATACATGGAAAGGTTGTCCAAGAAGTGGATTTTTGTCCAATTTGCCCACCAATGAGCTGAGTCAATGATCTGATCATACATGCAGGTCAATAAAGACCTGTTAGAAGAGGACCACATCAACACAGGGACAACAAAGAGAACATACAAATGCTTTCTAAGTATTGTACTTATTATCAAAACCATAAAGTGAGGATACTATGACTGCCATAGGTAGCACCCAACAGCACAACGTACCTGGTGATATGTACTGATACATTATGGTGACATAGTCATCTCGGTCACTACGGCAGTGCTCATGGTAAAATCCCAAGGCGTGGGTCAGTTCATGTTGGACGGCTCCATTATACACGCAGAACCCTTTCATCAATGACACCACCTGAGATCCCCCAGAAAGGCCAATGTAAGACCAACAACTGGAGGAAAAAGAAGACAAAAGAAATGAGTATTTTTTAACATTTTTCAGATGTTTCAGCAGGATACACGTCTGTTTGTTGGGAATTCCAAGCTCCTTAAGGACGTCCAAGCAGACGTGACAGCCCTTGGTTCGACACTTTGGGGTAAATGTACAAAGCATGAAAATTGGTAATAATGTAAATTCAATTCCAATTCCACTTGATTGAGATTAAATTGTGTTGCTGATGAATATACCTACCCATCCAGAGACTGAATGGAAACATAATTATCTTCGTTGGTACGAGGGGTGAACTGGAGACAGGTCAGGCCATTATATTCCTCCATGGCTTTAGTTATCACACTGACTTCATCGTTACCTATGGCAAAAGATAATGTTGAATTAGACAAAACTTTTTGCAGTTATGCTTGTATTGTTTTTGGAATGGAAATTGTGTCAGTTACTCCGAATTTGCACTTTTTCCCTCTATCAGCTCCTAATGCCTACAGGCCTGCTTGCCCCCAACTTATATCAAGGTCACATTAAGCCACTGAGATATAGTTCCTGCAATCAACACATGGGCAATTTCATTACCACCGTCTTCTCAAGTAGAACCCCAGCAAACAAATCACCATTCCCACGCTTCCCAGTGGTAACTTTTGAATAGAAACAGGGACTTCTGCTGTTGAGGCTTGCTTAATAGCACTATAAGGTAGTGCAGTTTCCATATTTCCAAATGGGAGATGATTGCTGAATGGGAGGGACAATGATACCAGTGTGCCTTGGACTCTATTGACGGATTTACCAGGGAGTGAAAACTTCCCCTTAGTGTCACTGCTTTAGGTTAAAACAATAAAAATGGTGCAGTAATTGCGTTGAGGTGTTTTAATAATCTGCTTGGGTTCCTCTGAGAACAGTTGCAGCATGGAGGAATATTACTCTAAGGCTAAGGCCACACTAGGCGATAGCGCCGCGATTTGACTCGCGGCGACTTTTCGCCGCGACTTTTAATCCGCAATCGCTGGGGAAACTTTTGCGCTGGCGTCTATGGGGAATCGTGGCGTAAAAACACACGCGGCGATCTTTTTTCTATTGTCGCTCGAAATCGCCTAGCGAGGCAATTTCGAGCGACAGTAGAAAAAAGATCGCCGCGTGTGTTTTTACGCCGCGATTCCCCATAGACGCCAGTGCAAAAGTTTCCCCAGCGATTGCGGATTAAAAGTTGCGGCGAAAAGTCGCCGCGAGTCAAATCGCGGCGCTATCGCCTAGTGTGGCCCTAGCCTAAAGGTGGCCATACACATCGAGATCCGCTCATTTGGCAATTTCGTCAAGACAAGAGGATCTCTCCCCGATACTCCCACCTTAAGGTGTGCGATATCGGGCTGATCCAATCATTGACCCTAAGGCCCAACTATTGGATCATAACAGTTGGTCGAATTGTGGGACCGCATCAATGAACAGATGCAGTCCGAGATCCGACGGGATTTTTACCCCTGCCCGATCAATATCCAGCCAGATATCAATCAGGGAAGCCCGTCAGAGGGCCCCACACACAGGCCAATAAGCTGCTGACTCGGTCTGTCTGCAGCTTTTATCGGGGTGTGTACGGCCACCTTAAGGGGTCTAATCAGATTAGATTGTAATGCTATTGTACACTGGGCAACTTCTGTATAAAGCTGGCCGTACAATGGCTGATAAAAGCTGCAAACTCTTTTCCCTACAGACCAAGTTGGAATCTTACTGGCCTGTGCATGGGGCCTTCATCAGGGCCTGACCAACCTGTACAGAGTTGCAACCTGTCTCATGTTGATCTGGACAGACAGTTTTTTACACGGACTGTTATCTTCAAAATGTCTTGTCCAGACAAATCCCCACCCACCACCAGCCAATAAATCACCAGCTATTTCTGGCATTAGCATTACAAATATACCGACAATATAATTGCCGTTAAAACTATAAATTCCTCACTTTCCTTACCCCTTCCACAGCCAGACTAATTTCTTAGCTGCAGAACCAGCCATTTCTCCCACCCAGACCACCCATTTCTGCACCCAGACCCCCCATTTTTATGCCAACCTCCCGAACTCTTCCACCCTTCCCGCCCTGATACTTCATAACGCAGCCCTTGCATGACATCACGCCCCAACCCAAATGCCAGTATTGGGGTGAAAAAAGGGCATAAATAGAGTTACCTTTTATTTTACCCCTAAACATAACAGCCAGTGTCAAGGGAGGGTAGTGGTGATGCCATGGGGACGGGAAATGGGGCGTTTTGGGGGCAGGGAACGGGCATGTCGGAGCAAGGAAAATTGTATGTCGGGTCCACGGGGAGGTGCTGGAGAGCCGGTTGGAGCAGTAAGAATGAAAGTGACACAGGGGGAACATTTAAGATACAGTAGCAATGAGTAATTTATCAATTGTTACTTCGTTGGCATATTTGCATATCTCCCAACATTTGGAAAATAGAAAAAGGGCCAAAGAGATTTGATGTTCACAGTGCGGCGACAATGTTTGACCACGCACATCTTATTGGCACGCCCCCTAAATACCACATCCATTTTACAGAATTTTGTCAAGCTATGGAAAGTTTAAACCCATTTCTGGGAGGTTTAGGGTCAGGTTTTATGTGTAATTACAGTTTTGCTAATGAAGATGAATTGCCATTTAAGCTTGAAGTCACAGTTGTCCCAAGAGACCTGCTTTATCTTAAATGGTTACACTTGTTTCTTTGCTTATCTTAAATTGTCACTAAAGTATCTAAATCTTAAATTGTTACTAAAGTATCTAAGGGCAGCTGCCACATATTCTGGATGCTCTGCCAACAGGCTCTTGTTTAATTAAGTTTTAGAAACTTTGTATCTTTTTAGCTGTCAAAATTGGTTAGCCTGGCACCCTATACAAGAAATATGAGACCATACCTCAAGATATATTTTATCTCATTATTAAAAAAATTGTCGATACTAGATAAGTCCTGACTACAGTGCTAACCATTTAACGCATAGACCAGGTACTACCTTGATTTTAATCTTATTTAATTTCCTTTTTGTTCTTATTTTCTTTTGCTCTTTCTCTGGTTAACGGGTTTCATAAATAGTACCCACGAGTGTTTTACTTGTATAAATTACGAGATCAACATGTCTGTATTATGAACAACTTTATTACACAATAAACCTGTGAATTAAAAAAAAACAAATTGGGACTGTCCCGAGAAAAATGGGTCAGTTGGTAGCTATGCCTTTGGGATACCGTCTCTGGCCCTGGTGAGTTACTGGCAACTGCATTATTTTGCTTAGTATTAGAAAAAGGAAGTGGTGGAAGTCACATGTCAGGAAGTCTATTTACTTTTAGGATAAAAACATATGATATTTAGAATGTAATTATATTATAATAAACAGCTCTATATTTCCAGCGCCGATTCTGACTAAGGAGCCGCAATTGCGCTCTCTCGCAATAGTACAGCCGAATTTCCGGTTCAAAAACCGGAAATTCGGCTCTTAAAGGTGCAGGAGCGGCTTTTTGCCGCCCCTGGAATCCCTTCAGGCGCTGCCGCCTGAGGCAAGCGGCTCAGCTCGCCTCATTGGCGGTGCGCCCCTGTATATTTCGTCACACAGTGTTGTCAGACATGATTTAGTAAAAACTACGGTTGATTTAAATATCACAGAGGAAGATACTCACTGTATTGAGAAGACACAGTGTAAGGCACATACACAATCCCATCACTGGATTTGGGCCACAAACATTCTGGGCAGTCAATAGCATTGCGTCTGCTTTTAATGGCGATGTCTCCTTGTTTGCGCAATCTCCTGCACCCTAGCAACACGGAAACACATTAGGGTTAAGGTCCCAGAAACTGCCCAACCTGTGGCAGGTTCAGTTTATTAGTAGAATTTACGTCTGCTGGTATTTTGGAGCATATAAAGGTGTATTCAACTTACAATTAACTTTTGGCATGATATAAGCTAGCAACCCTACCCCTGGAGCCAGAGAGCGCTCTGATAGGCACAAGTCATTCTACAATAATTCAATTCACTTCTGAATAACAGGACAATATTTACCTTGATTGGCTTTCATAATGTTACTGAAGATATTAATGTCCCCAGGGTGTTTGTCATCTGTGAGGAGAAGTAAATTTAATGTACATAAGGACATTGTTAGGGGGAAAACAATTAATTTCCCAGCCAAATAATAATGAACTAAGTCATATTTTTAAGTAGGTGTTCTGATATCCCACAGCCACGGTCCCCTCCCAAAGACTATTATCCCACTGTTACTATAGACACCATCTCTCCCTACTATACCTGCTATCCCACAGTCACACTCCCTTCCCAGAGACACTTATCCCACTGTTACTATAGGCACCATCTCTCCCTACTATACCTGCTATCCCACAGTCACACTCCCTTCCCAGAGACTATGATCCACTGTTACTATAGACACCATCTCTCCCTACTATACCTGCTATCCTACAGTCACACTCCCTTCCCAGAGACTATTATCCACTGTTACTATAGGCACCATCTCTCCCTACTATACCTGCTATCCCACAGTCACACTCCCTTCCCAGAGACTATTATCCACTGTTACTATAGACATCATCTCTCCCTACTATACCTGCTATCCCACAGTCACACTCCCTTCCTAGAGACTATATCCACTGTTAAAATAGACACCAACTCTCCCTACTATACCTGCTATCCCACAGTCACACTCCCTTCCCAGAGACTATTATCCACTGTTACTATAGACACCATCTCTCCCTACTATACCTGCTATCCCACAGTCACACTCCCTTCCCAGAGACTATTATCCACTGTTACTATAGACACCATCTCTCCCTACTATACCTGCTATCCCACAGTCACACTCCCTTCCCAGAAACTATTATTTCACTGATCCTATAGGCACCATCTCTACCTACTATACCTGCTATCCCACAGTCACACTCCCTTCCCAGAGACTATTATCCCACTGTTACTATAGGCACCATCTCTCCCTACTATACCTGCTATCCCACAGCGACACTCCCTTCCCAGAGGTCATTATTTCTATTATTATAGATGCTACTTTGCTGCACAATTATCATATGAATATGTGGTGTTTATTGAGTATCAAACGTTCTTGTTTAAAAAGTTATTAGTAGGACCTAGTTTTCTAGGAGCACATAGTACATCTCATACTGTATGGTGCATCAACCAGCAGAGAAGAATAGAAGGCTAGTTTTAGGACAAGAAGTTATTTGCACCTTAGCCCCTAGCATCTCAGTGGACCTTTGGAGGGTAAATATGCAGAAAACCATATAGGATATAATATATTATTTCATAGCTGGTAGCATTTATTAGTCTATATATGAAAGTTGTTGGGTGATGCCTGGATGTTTTGGTTCACAGGTGGTGGGTCACAGGTTAGACACCCTGGATTACTGTATATCATTTATTTTACATCAGTTACGGCCCACACCTTCCTGCAATGCTCAGACCCCTCATCTCACACTTTTGTCCTGACTACTTAACACATCGTCTCCCCGAGTATTAGATTCTGAATTTATTGTAACCTTTTACTGTGCTGCCCTTTATGCTGGTGCTTTATAAAAAGTACAAGACAAGAATTCATTCATCGTTTTCAGTTTCCCAATTATTGATTGAAAAAGAGCTACAAAAGTAACAAGAGAACAAGCTGACACTTACCTTTGATATTAGGTTTCAGTGAGGTGTCCTAAAATAAACACATAAACATTAATCTATATATTTAGAAATAAAATAACGAATATGCTATTTAAGGGTCTCTGTATAATAAAGGTCTCAAATAACAGGTATCAAATAGTAATATTAGAACTGGGCTCTAGTTCTGCTGAATATACTCACCAACAGTGGTAAAGTTAGAGATGGTCCCAGCAAACAGAAAAGAAGAATCAGATGCAATGCAGTCTCCATGGCAATGTCTCACAGTGTCTATGTCCTATTGGTCTAGTAATATCCTCCAACTGAACATGAGTTAAAGGAGCCAGTGAAAACCCTTTATATTTATCTTGAAGTAAAAGGGAAATTAGTTCAGCTAATCATATGGCAATATAATTGTGCCAATCAGATGGAAACCTGTTGTCTGTCACAAAGTAAAACTGTTCCGCCAATGAAAGATCTCCCTTCCAGCAGAAGCCGCACCTCACTGATACACATTTCTGATTATTTCTGGATTTTGTCCTCTGTCATTTGCTTTTCATCACCTGTTAGTAACAGTGGGATAATAGTCTCTGGGAAGGGAGTGTGACTGTGGGATAGCAGGTATAGTAGGGAGAGATGGTGCCTATAGTAACAGTGGATAATAGTCTCTGGGAAGGGAATGTGACTGTGGGATAGCAGGTATAGTAGGGAGAGATGGTGTCTATAGTAACAGTGGGATAATAGTCTCTGGGAAGGGAATGTGACTGTGGGATAGCAGGTATAGTAGGGAGAGATGGTGTCTATAGTAACAGTGGATAATAGTCTCTGGGAAGGGAGTGTGACTGTGGGATAGCAGGTATAGTAGGGAGAGATGGTGTCTATAGTAACAGTGGGATAATAGTCTCTGGGAAGGGAGTGTGACTGTGGGATAGCAGGTATAGTAGGGAGAGATGGTGTCTATAGTAACAGTGGATAATAGTCTCTGGGAAGGGAGTGTGACTGTGGGATAACAGGTATAGTAGGGAGAGATGGTGTCTATAGTAACAGTGGGATAATAGTCTCTGCGATGGGAGTGTGACTGTGGGATAGCAGGTATAGTAGGGAGAGATGGTGCCTATAGTAACAGTGGGATAATAGTCTCTGGGAAGGGAGTGTGACTGTGGGATAGCAGGTATAGTAGGGAGAGATGGTGCCTATAGTAACAGTGGATAATAGTCTCTGGGAAGGGAGTGTGACTGTGGGATAGCAGGTATAGTAGGGAGAGATGGTGTCTATAGTAACAGTGGGATAATAGTCTCTGGGAAGGGAGTGTGACTGTGGGATAGCAGGTATAGTAGGGAGAGATGGTGCCTATAGTAACAGTGGATAATAGTCTCTGGGAAGGGAGTGTGACTGTGGGATAACAGGTATAGTAGGGAGAGATGGTGCCTATAGTAACAGTGGATAATAATTTCTGGGAAGGAACTGTGGAATAGCTGCTCTGGCCAGTGAGTGTGTCCTTTTTGACATGTGTGTGTGCGGGCACCTATTGGGCGATGTGAGGTTGCCTATCCAGGCCTGGCCCAGCATTGGTAGAATGCCTTCGATTTCTGAGCCTTCCATGACCAATCGGATTTTGTCTTTCTGCTCTGAAAGTTCTAATTTCCTACAATAACTGCCAGTTGCCTAAGTTTTATTATATATCATATATAATATTGTATATTTTTCCCAAGTGAATAATTCGTTCAATATGAATTCTACATTTCCTTTAAATGTGATTAACTTGTTGGTTCTACCGCTGAAATATACAAGACTTGGGAGCTGAGAGTAAACCATTCAGACACTACAGTTTCCACACATACAAACAACGGAATCTATTTATTAAATCTGCTTTAATAACAACTCGGGGCTAGAGAAAGGACTGGACAAATCTGCATTCTCTCTAGCTGTTCAGCAACATTGGAAGGATCCGGCTGCAGCTAGCTTGCATGACATGTAATCTTGAATGGGTGGAATTTCCAGTTTGGTGCATAGAAGTGCAGCTCCACTGCTCCAGGCCCCCTTGGAAAAACAGTCACATATGGAATTGGATCATTACACATTTTAGCTTGAAACTAGTGATGTTCCTTAATCCAAGTCTGGGAAGTTCCCATTGGGCCTGGCAGGGTTGCAAAATGCATTTATGGAAATGGATGGTGGGGGGTACATTATCCCTTATAATACATGAGTGATACTCAGAGTTCCCTGTATAACTCAGCCTGCAGCCTTGTGCCTTTATATTGTCACAGAACAACCCCTCAGTGACTTCTAATATCCTTATCATTTACAGTAGGGGGTACATTATCCCTTATAATACATGAGTGATACTCAGAGTTCCCTGTATAACTCACCCTGCAGCCTTGTGCCTTTATATGGTCACAGAACAACCCCTCAGTGACTTCTAATATCCTTATCATTTACAGTAGGGGGTACATTATCCCTTATAATACATGAGTGATACTCAGAGTTCCCTGTATAACTTACCCTGCAGCCTTGTGCCTTTATATGGTCACAGAACAATCACTCAGTGACTTCTAATATCCTTATCATTAACAGTAAGGGGTACATTATCCCTTATAATACATGAGTCAATAGCGTGTATTTGACTTTCACTCAATCCCTCATTAGGGAAGGAAGCCAAACAAACCACAATTAACAATGTTTATTTTAACTGTATAAATGTACTGACTAAGTGTACCCCTATTTCATAATGACCGGGGTAGGCTAGGGCCACACAGGGGCCGAAATCCACTGGCCAAAATCCACTGGTTGATATCAACCCTACCGCAGGCAGTAATCTCCTCTCTTTTCTGCATATGTAACTGCTGAATCTTCTTTGACTTAAACAGACAGGATTTCAGTGAAGAACCGCGAGTCTCTACATTTTGAGCCTAATTCCACCAACGTCTGTTCGCACTGCTTCTGATTCAATATTTCAGAATGCAGAAACGCGAGGAGGCTACTGCCCACGGTTGGGCCGATAATAGTCAGCAGATTTTAGCTAGCGGATTTAGGCCTCCGTGTGGCCCTAGCCTAAATCCTCTGGATTAACCCCAAGAGAGTGTCATTAAGGGGGACTGTGTAAACATCTGCTTTTTATCAGATATCAAAGTGTATTTTTAAAAAAAAAAAAAAAAAGTGTTTGTATTGAGCTGTTTGAAGAATTCAGCTATTGCTGGGCTAGAGACATTTTAACTGGGGTGGGGCAAGTCAGACTAGGGTACCTGGGGCTCACAGGGTATCTGATTCAAGGTCCCACCACCAAGCCACCCAAGCTACACGCTTCACACTTAGCCACTACCGCTCCTGATCTGCTGGACTACTTACTTCTCTGTTAAAAGTTAAATATGGCTGTGGAGCAGGAGCAGTGATGGCTTGAGGCGACTGGCTTGCGGGCAGGTGGCAGGGCCCTGGATTTTTCCTTGAATCCCAGTGTGCCAGTCAGACCCTGGGCTTCCACCACACGGCCTTATCCAGAGTGCCAGGGACAGGGACAATATCAGGGGTGCAGGAAGCCAACAAAATAGCAGATGCATTTCTAGGAGAAGAGATGGGAAGTAGAGAGGTAGGTCTCATGTGAGAGAAGCGTATAATATGTCCTTGTCCTATACCCTATAACAACAGCCTTCTGAAATATGTTCCTCTAGGAAGGACAGCTGGAATACTCCTTCGGTTAACTGGTGGAACCAAGTGATGTTCTGGGTAGGGACATCGGTTCGGGATTTGGCCGGGATTCGGCCTTTTTCAGCAGGATTCCGATTCGGCTGAATCTTTCTGCCCGACTGAACCAAATCCATATCTTAATTTGCATATGCAAATTAGGGGCAGGGAGGCAAATCGCTTGACCTTTTGTCACAAAACAAGGAAGTAAAAAATGTTTCCCTTTCCCACCCCTAATTTGCATATGGAAATTCGGGATTTCGGCAGAGTCTTTCGCAAAGGATTTGGGGGTTCGGCCGAATCCAAAATAGTGGATTCAGTGCATCCCTAGTTCTGGGTCATGCCATGTAACTGGGAAAATGACAGCCCTTCTAACAGATACATTTGAGCAATGAGCTCCTTGATGCCGGGGTTTTAATGTGACATGGTACATCCTAAGGTTTATTTGTTATATAACTCTCTTATTGTGCCTGATTCATAATTATACATCATTGACCAATTGTACTGGACCACTTGGAACATACCAAGGGCTGTCACCTCAAGGGCCCACCACCCCAGCCACAGAGAGGACCCACACCACCATTGCAACCCCCATACTTTGCACCTCCTCTTGCCACCACCGCTCGGCACTGCAAACTTCTGGCCACCAGCAAACCACTCCTCCAGCCCTGCAGTTCCCAGGCAGGCCGTGGGCCCGGGCAGCAGAGGTCTCCTGGAGTCCCATCGGTTCAGCGTAGCTCATGGCCAGAGTGAAATTAGAATTGTGGGGGGAAAATGCTGCACTGAGTGGGGAAAAAAACATAGTCATTTGCTTTTGAAAAGCTTTGATTTGGCCAGTTCAGCCATATGAGGACTGGGCACACATTGATAAGGGACAGACGGTATCACAAAACACCACAATCTCCTGTCAAACATTGTCACACATTTGGTCTCACCACATTACACAGACACTAATCTATTCAATTCTTTTCACACCCAGTTGCAGACAATCCCATTAATCCACTTACACCTGTTTACACACTTTAACACCAGGTTCCACACCCGTTTGCACCCAGTTCCATTTCCTCTTACTGACATGGCTGGAGATAGAGATGTGACATTGCGAGAATCCTCGGCCCACAATCAGGGTCAGACTGGGCCCTTGTGGGGTCCCAGACCAGTTCCCTGTGTGAAGCCTTTTCAACTGCTTCTGACCTCCCTCCCTGGGCCCCAGCATGCCCGCCAGAGGACAAAAGTAGATGCGGGAGGCTGAAACAGGGTTGCGGCTCGGACAAGGGGGCTGGAGGAAGCTTTGAGTCTGGGATGGGGGGCCCGGGGGGTGTATGGGCCCCTGAGGCAGCAGCCCTGGTGGGCCCCCAGTCCAACGCTGCCCACAATTTAAAAGAGATGTGATTCATGGATGCCCAATCTGCAACTACCAACAGACTAGATATTGTTCATGCCTATATTGGAAATATCTAACCTCGGGTTGCGGCTCGGACAAGGGGGCTGGAGGAAGCTTTGCGTCTGGGATGGGGGGCCCGGGGGGTGTATGGGCCCCTGAGGCAGCAGCCCTGGTGGGCCCCCAGTCCAACGCTGCCCACAATTTAAAAGAGATGTGATTCATGGATGCCCAATCTGCAACTACCAACAGACTAGATATTGTTCATGCCTATATTGGAAATATCTAACCTACTTAACCAAATTGTAGCAATATACTGTACTAACAGAAACAATGTTTTGGTTGTATAACTCCCCCATCCTTATCTGCAAAATAATTTTTGAGGCACCACCACCCCTCTCTATGGGTGCAGGCAGGAGGTATGTTGCAGAGGGATAAATGATCACACAGGGCCACTCTGTGGTTACAGAGTCTGCTAAAATGAATTGCCATTTATGCCTTAAAACCAGCCCATGGCTGTGTGAGATGCACATGTCATCATATAAAGCCCAATTTTAGTGATATTGGGGCAAGAGGTGATACATCGGTGGGCTGAATCCTCCATGGCACAGTGCCAAAAATTAATTGGTTGAGGTTGGAATTTGCTTTTGAAATGTTGCCAACAATGATACAAAAAGTGCAGAAAAACTTTTACTTATGTAATATTAGTAAATACTGAACAACTGATTCGGAAAGCCCTTTGTCCCCTGAAAATGTCAATTACAAGTACATATAGCATAGGGATTCTCTTTTATCCATCAAAAGCCAACAGCAAATTTTCAAAGAGCTGCTCCAGAAATAACCATATTTTAAATTCTAAGACAAAAAAGGCCCTTAAAAGTAAGTTGACCCCAGAAGACAATATTCAATAGAAAAATACACATTCTACTAAATTAAAATTGGGTAAATATCTCTTTCTTCTCCAAATTGTTTTACAAAATTCCCCAAATCACCTCAAAGCTTGTGCTTTACAGCATCTCTTTTCTCATGTGTTATTAGGCACTAATCTGAAATGATATAAATATGAATGCCAGATGGTTACTAAATAGTTTGATGCCCAACAGAAACGCCCCTGTCCCTGGAGTTTATGCCTGACTTCCATCAAACGGGTGAGAATTTGTGGAGTGGGCAGACATATATATGCAGTCTCTCTAGGTTGCCAATGTCTCGCTCCAGTTTTTTTACATTTTCTTTAGACTGTTTTTGCTTATGGGTTGCTAGTTTTATAATTTCTCCCCTAAGAGTAGCCTTATGCAGTGTCGGACTGGAACACCAGGGCCCACCCAAAAATCTTAGACTAGGGGCCCACTCTCAGTACTATTATTCTTCTTTTCCTCACTCAACCTCTATTCTCCTAATCTCTTTTCTTTACATTCTATAATCCATTATTTCATCTATTTAACCTCTTTTTCTCATAGAAATAGGGAATGACCATGAAATAGGCAAACTGTTTAGCAGCATGAGGGTCCACTGACACCTGGGCCCACCGAGACTTTTCCTGGTAACCCGGTGGGCCAGTCCAACACTGGCCTTATGTGCCGCCCATATTGTAGACATAGGGAGATCTGTGTCCAAGTTATGAACCCAAAATTCTTCTAGGGCATCCACTATACTAGATGATATCGTAGAGGCAACCAAAAGTGATTCATTCAAGCGCCATATTCGGGGGGTAGTTGTATACGAGGTAGGGGTAGGCTTGCCATCGGGCTGGTATTTTACCGGCCTAGCCGGTAAAACACCTGCCAGGGCCGTGGCCGGTATTACAAATTTACCGGCAATGTAGCTGCCGGTAATTTGTAATACCATTTACAAAATCCCCTCCCCGCCGATGAAAACATACATTTTCGTCAGCTTTGGGTGGTGGCTCCGCCCCTTTGCGATGCTACGCCACATGGCCTGCCCCTTTTGTGATGCTACTCCCCGTGGCTCCGCCCCTTTGCTGCACCCCTCATCGGCCCCTTTTTGCATGACGCCCCACCCCTTTCTTTTCCACCTCCCACCATGGCCGGTAATTTTTTTTTTAAAAGGTGGCAACCCTAGGTAGGGGTGAAGCTTAGTATTATTTCCACATGGAAATAGGGCAGATTTGTGTTCTAGTAACTAACGGGGGACCATAAAAAGATCTATTCTAGAGTAGGAATTATGGGGTGTCGAATAGAAAGTGTATTCTAATTCAGCTGGGTGTTGATAGCGCCAAGCATCAGTTAAATGGGTTTCATTGAAAAGTCGTTTAACTATTTTGGGAGCAGCATTTGTAGTAGAGGGCCTTTTCATCTATAATAGGGTAAATGACTAAATTAAAGTCTCCCATTAGCATTATGGTTCCTTGGGAATGTTGATTTATCAAATCAAACAATTCTGAAAACAACTTAGTAGGATTCATGGAAGGGGCGCAACAAATTTATTTTGACGCTCAACATTTTTATTCACCTATTGGAGTCTATGGGCGTCGTTTTAGATGCCAAACTTGGCGAAAAATTTCCCTCATCACTAGTTATATTGATTATTGGGTAGATGGACGTTCTCCAGTCTCCACCCTCATTGAACCACCCTATAGCTTTGTAATATTTCGGTTCAACCTTATGATTTAATAAATCAAATAGACATAATTGGGGGGTTGAACATAGTTTAAGAAGTAAAGTGCTGGGTAATAATGTTATGGTATTTTCCCTCGCTTTATCTGCTTGGCCAGAATTTGGAATTTTTTTCAGGGGATGGTGGAAAAGGGTTTGGAAGGATTAACAGAAAGCATTACACAAAGGCCCAGAACAAAAGATTATTAATCTAACTACTGATGGGGAATGTCCAACCAAACAGGAGAGAGCAGTTCAGCCAAAGGGGCTGAAATTAATTATCATGTGTCTGATTATAGACAACAGGGCAGATTTTTGCACAGTGTCATTTGGTGGCCAATCGGCTGCCTCTCTTCTCAAATCACTGCTGCTGGGCTGTAAATATAAGAACTGGGGAATTACAGTACGAGATGTACAATAGAATTCTCTACTCAGATGATTCAACATGGATTCCTCCACTTGTATTATCCTTTTTTCATGTCTTGTCAGCCAAGTACTTAGTGCCCCTCTTCAGGTAAGTGAAATGAACGTGTTGACGAACTCTACTATTGGTTCATCTCCTCTGTCTCATACCCATTCCTTGCTTCTTACTATTCCCTTTGCCTCATACCCATTCCTTGCTTCTTACTATTCCCTTTGCCTCATACCCATGATTTGCTTCTTACTATTCCATTTGCCTCATACCCATGATTTGCTTCTTATTATTCCATTTGCCTCATACCCATGATTTGCTTCTTACTATTCCCTTTGCCTCATACCCATGATTTGCTTCTTACTATTCCCTTTGCCTCATACCCATGTTTCGCTTCTTACTATTCCCTTTGCCTCATACCCATGATTTGCTTCTTACTATTCCCTTTGCCTCATAACCATGCTGTGCTTCTTACTATTACCTTTGCCTCATACCCATGCTGTGCTTCTTACTATTCCATTTGCCTCATACCCATGATTTGCTTCTTACTATTCCCTTTGCCTTATACCCATGATTTGCTTCTTACTATTCCCTTTGCCTCATACCCATGATTTGCTTCTTACTATTCCCTTTGCCTCATACCCATGATTTGCTTCTTACTATTCCATTTGCCTCATACCCATGCTGTGCTTCTTACTATTCCCTTTGCCTCATACCCATGTTTCGCTTCTTAATATTCCCTTTGCCTCATACCCATGATTTGCTTCTTACTATTCCATTTGCCTCATACCCATGTTTCGCTTCTTACTATTCCATTTGCCTCATACCCATGCTGTGCTTCTTACTATTCCATTTGCCTCATACCCATGATTTGCTTCTTACTATTCCATTTGCCTCATACCCATGATTTGCTTCTTACTATTCCCTTTGCCTCATACCCATGATTTGCTTCTTACTATTCCCTTTGCCTCATACCCATGATTTGCTTCTTACTATTCCCTTTGCCTCATACCCATGATTTGCTTCTTACTATTCCATTTGCCTCATACCCATGATTTGCTTCTTACTATTCCATTTGCCTCATACCCATGATTTGCTTCTTACTATTCCCTTTGCCTCATACCCATGATTTGCTTCTTACTATTCCCTTTGCCTCATACCCATGATTTGCTTCTTACTATTCCCTTTGCCTCATACCCATGATTTGCTTCTTACTATTCCATTTGCCTCATACCCATGATTTGCTTCTTACTATTCCATTTGCCTCATACCCATGATTTGCTTCTTACTATTCCATTTGCCTCATACCCATGCTGTGCTTCTTACTATTCCATTTGCCTCATACCCATGATTTGCTTCTTACTATTCCCTTTGCCTCATACCCATGATTTGCTTCTTACTATTCCATTTGCCTCATACCCATGATTTGCTTCTTACTATTCCCTTTGCCTCATACCCATGATTTGCTTCTTACTATTCCCTTTGCCTCATACCCATGATTTGCTTCTTACTATTCCATTTGCCTCATACCCATGATTTGCTTCTTACTATTCCATTTGCCTCATACCCATGATTTGCTTTTTACTATTCCATTTGCCTCATACCCATGATTTGCTTCTTACTATTCCATTGCCTCATACCCATGATTTGCTTCTTACTATTCCATTTGCCTCATACCCATGATTTGCTTCTTACTATTCCCTTTGCCTCATACCCATGATTTGCTTCTTACTATTCCCTTTGCCTCATACCCATGCTTTGCTTCTTCCTATTGCCTTTGCCTCATACCCATGCTTTGCTTCTTACTACTCCCTTTGCCTTATACTGATACAATGCTTACTGGCGATTCTCAGAATATTTAAAGCTGCTTATCTGATTTCAGGCCATCTTGTCAGACAATAATAATAATGGTAAGTGCTTTCAATAATTACATATCAGTAAACAGAAATGTTTTGATATAGCTGGGACTTCACACACGCTACATTGACAGAACATTGGATATGATCACTCTGAACACATATTTAATACACAAGAGCCATGAATATCCTGTAAATTATATCCTTATAAATGGTGCTTAGTGATGTCATCGGTTATAATTGAAGCTTAGTGATGTCATTTCTGTCACATGACTCACTGAAACTTGTGTATTATAATAAATAAAGTACCCCCTGTTGCAAAATATGAGGATATTAGAAGTCACCTCGGGGTTCCATGATTACAAGAGGGGGTACTTGATTCACTATATAAACCCAAAGGCCACTTGTAACTTATCTGCAGTTTAGACAAAGTATATTTGTATTTTGTCTATATGACTTTGTTTGCCTATGGCACAACCGAGCTTTAAATCTCAGTCATTGTTCACAATTGTGTTGATAGTAAAACAGAATTTGTTTTTTTCTCCCGCCCTCTTTGGGGCAGTGAGTCAGGGGATCAAGGGAATGTAAATTAACAGTTGGTTGTATGTAGGAGTGTGTCTTTTATATCTGTAAAAAAAGAATGAAAGTTGATAGGGCAACAAAACCTAAAGGGGGCTTATTGCATCTACATTGTTGCAAAAGTCAGAATAAGAGAACAGAAGCAAGTCTGTCTCTATCTATACAGTTCTATTTAAAGGGATACTGTCATGGGAAAACATGTTTTTTTCCAAAACGCATCAGTTAATAGTGCTGCTCCAGCACTGAACTTCTGCACTGAAATCCATTTCTCAAAAGAGCAAACAGATTTTTTTTATATTCAATTTTGAAATCTGACATGGGGCTAGACATTTTGTCAATTTCCCAGCTGCCCCTGGTCATGTGACTTGTGCCTGCACTTTAGGAGAGAAATGCTTTCTGGCAGGCTGCTGTTTTTCCTTCTCAATGTAACTGAATGTGTCTCAGTGAGACATGGGTTTTTACTATTAAGTGTTATTCTTAGATCTACCAGTTAGCTGTTATCTTGTGTTAGGGAGCTGCTATCTGGTTACCTTCCCATTGTTCTTTTGTTTGGCTGCTGGGGGGAAAAAGGGAGGGGGTGATATCACTCTAAAGGTGGCCATACACGGATAGATCCGCTCGTTTGGCGATGTCGCCAAACGAGTGGATCTCCCTCCGATATGCCCACCTTGAGGTGGGCAATATCGGGCAGATCCGACCGTGGGCCCTAGGGCCCAACGATCGGATCCTAGCATTCACAAACGGGCGGCCGGATCGCGGGACCGCATCAACGAACAGATGCGGCCGCGATCCAACGGGGTTTTTAAACCCATCCGATCGAGATCTGGCCGACTTTCGGCCAGATCTCGATCGGGGAAGCCCGTCGGGGGCCCCCATACACGGGCCAATAAGCTGCCGACACGGTCTGTCGGCAGCTTTTATCGGCCCGTGTATGGCCACCTTAACTTGCAGTACAGCAGTAAAGAGTGATTGAAGTTTATCAGAGCACAAGTCACATGACCAGGGGCAGCTGGGAAATTGAAAATATGTCTAGCCCAATGTCAGATTTCAAAATTGAATATAAAAAAATCTGTTTGCTCGTTTGAGAAATGGATTTCAGTGCAGAAGTCTGCTGGAGTAGCACTATTAATTGATTCATTTTGAAAAAAAAAAAATTTCCCATGACAGTATCCCTTTAAGCAAACTATTCTTCATTTTTGACTCTTCCTTTTTCTCTGTAATAACAAGACAGTACCTTGTATTTGAAGGGAACAAAGGTGCATACATCCAGAACATAATAGAAAAATCCCTTATATGGAAAACCCATCATTCATTGATAAAATCCCAGGTTCTTAGCATTTCTGGATAAAACCCCTGGTCCCCACCATTCTAAATACATATTTCGTATGCCATCCGCCAGCGTTTCGCATTCTTGCTGGTGGAAAGGCATTTCAGGGAGATTAATCGACCGCAGTAGAGCATTCAGGCATCAACGGGGGTTTAAGTTGAGTACACATTTTAGTTACTTCTGCCGCCCCCCTTTTAATGAATATCATTTTATTTTTAAAGAAAGTTTAGGTTTATTGAGCATATTTTGTTTTATATTTATGTTATTTTGTTTGTACGTAAGACAGAATATATGCATTCTTTGTAATAGTATTTATCTGTATGTATTCATATAGCATACTAAAATTAAAAGAATAATAATGAAAACAATAATAATAACAACAATAATTATAGTAATAAATTGTTGCTCATAATTGTGTTCAAATTAAAACAGAATTTTTCCCTCCCACCACAGAACAGAAGGATCTCTTTGGCCAGGGCAATATCTTCAGCAGGATCACAAAAGCCAACCAAGGTAAACTGTGGGTTAGGGGATCACAAAAATCTGATGGGGCAACAACAGGTAAAGGGAACTACATTGTTACAAGAGTCAGAACAGAAACAAGAAGGCCATCTCCCATAGAGTTCTATTTAAGCATACAATTCTTCATTTTTGACTTTTTCTTTGTTTTCCTTTTTCTCTGTAATAATAAGACAGTACATTGTATTTGATGGGAACCAAGCTGCATAAATCCAGAAAAGAAAACTAAAAAAAAAAATACCTTATCTGGAAAACCACAGCTTCCCAGCATTCTGCATAAAATCCCAGGTCCCCAACATTGTGGATAAACCCCAGGTCCACAGAATTGTGGATAAACCCTATGTTCCCAGCATTCTGGATAAAACCCCAAGTCCCCAGCATTCTGGATAAACCCCAGGCCCCCAGCATTGTGGAGAAACCCCCAGGTTCCCAGCATTCTGAATAAAGCACTGCGTATCTTGACAGCGCTATATAAATAAATGATGATGAATAAAACCCAAAGTCCCCAGCATTCAGAATTAAACCCCAGGTCCCCAGCATTGTGGATAAACCCCCAGGTTCCCAGCATTCAGGATAAAACCCCAGGTCCCCCCAGGTTCCCAGCATTCAGGATAAAACCCCAGGTCCCCAGCATTGTGGATAAATCCCAGGTCCCCAGCGTTGTGGATAAACCCCCAGGTTCCCAGCATTCAAGATAAAAACCCAGGTCCCCAGCATTGTGGATAAACCCCCAGGTTCCCAGCATTCAAGATAAAACCCCATGTCCCCAGCATTGTGGATAAATCCCAGGTCCCCAGCGTTGTGGATAAACCCCCAGGTTCCCAGCATTCAAGATAAAAACCCAGGTCCCCAGCATTGTGGATAAACCCCAGGTTCCCAGCATTCTGGATAAAACCCCAAGTCCCCAGCATTCTGGATAAAACCCCAGGTCCCTAGCATTGTGGATAAACTCCAGGTTCCCAGCATTGTGGATAAAACCCCAAGTCCCCGGCATTGTGGAGAAACCCCCAGGTTTCCAGCATTCTGGATAAAACCCAAAGTCCCCAGCATTCAGAATTAAACCCCAGGTCCCCAGCATTGTGGATAAACCCCCAGGTTCCCAGCATTCAGGATAAAACCCCAGGTCCCCCCAGGTTCCCAGCATTCAGGATAAAACCCCAGGTCCCCAGCATTGTGGATAAACCCCAGGTCCCCAGCATTGTGGATAAACCCCCAGGTTCCCAGCATTCAAGATAAAAACCCAGGTCCCCAGCATTGTGGATAAACACTAGGTTCCCAGCATTCTGGATAAAACCCCAAGTCCCCAGCATTCTGGATAAAACCCCAGGTCCCTAGCATTGTGGATAAACTCCAGGTTCCCAGCATTGTGGATAAAACCCCAAGTCCCCGGCATTGTAGAGAAACCCCCAGGTTTCCAGCATTCTGGATAAAACCCAAAGTCCCCAGCATTCAGAATTAAACCCCAGGTCCCTAGCATTGTGGATAAACTCCAGGTTCCCAGCATTGTGGATAAAACCCCAAGTCCCCGGCATTGTGGAGAAACCCCCAGGTTTCCAGCATTCTGGATAAAACCCAAAGTCCCCAGCATTCAGAATTAAACCCCAGGTCCCCAGCATTGTGGATAAACCCCCAGGTTCCCAGCATTCAAGATAAAATCCCAGGTCCCCAGCATTGTCGATAAACTCCAGGTCCCCAGCATTGTGGATAAACCCCCAGGTTCCCAGCATTCAAGATAAAACCCCAGGTCCCCAGCATTGTGGATAAACCCCCAGGTTCCCAGCATTCTGGATAAAACCCAAAGTCCCCAGCATTCAGAATTAAACCCCAGGTCCCTAGCATTGTGGATAAACCCCCAGGTTCCCAGCATTCAAGATAAAACCCCAGGTCCCCAGCATTGTGGATAAATCCCAGGTCCCCAGCGTTGTGGATAAACCCCCAGGTTCCCAGCATTCAAGATAAAAACCCAGGTCCCCAGCATTGTGGATAAACCCCAGGTTCCCAGCATTCTGGATAAAACCCCAAGTCCCCAGCATTCTGGATAAAACCCCAGGTCCCCAGCATTGTGGATAAACCCCAGGTTCCCAGTATTCTGGATAAAACTCCAAGTCCCCAGCATTGTGGATAAAACCTCAAGTGCCCAGCATTCTGGATAATAGAACCTTGTTAACTGTGGTTATAAACCTTATATGTATTGATATAATTAGGGCAATGGCAATTGGGCATTTAATCACCCAAATGAAATCCCCATTCAGGCAGAAGACAAAAAAACACCTTTTCATTGAAGAGCATTGTCTTTGCCTTTCATGTGTCTTTGACCTAAAGGAAATCTCACATGGTCAGCCATTGCCATTAGGGTTGCAAACTGGTTGGTATCTTGTGGCAACCCTGGCAGTAAAAATATATGTGACTCAATGTTCTGCTCTAAAAGATAAAGCAGAACAGGACTTACCATTTTACTGGAAGGAACCAGGGAGTCATGCAAGTGCCATCATATGTTTGTTTTTGAATCAGGAAGCAGAATGCGGCGGGTTAATGGGGACATCGCTGTTGGGATCTCACGCAGCGCCATCAGCTGCACAGATTGCTTATGGAAGAAAACAAACAGGACAGTGTATGTGCCGTACACACTGGATGGACAGTACAGTAAGTTTTTTCCGTTCGTATCCCCCAGTGCTATTGTCAAAGTGGATCAATTCTGAGCACAATGTAGATAAGGTTTAGTACAGACCCATACTAAAGGCAGAACTTCCAGTTTTTCACTGGGGGGTAATGTCCAGTCAGGGAAACTATAGCAGAGGGGGGCCACAGAAGTGCAAAGGTTCACAATGTTTCGGACACAAGGGACCTGACTGGTGCAGTTCTACTTAGCTGGCCGGCTAATCTACCCAGGGGGTGCATTTGGGTAATGAAATATATCTAGTACTGCTAGGACAAGGGCCTGGACTAGGGGTAGGCAGAAGAAGTATGTGCCAAGTACACCCCCCCACACACACCATTATACCCTAGGAATGAGCCTTGTCTGCCTTCCCCTAGTTCTGGCCCTGATGGAGCCCCAAAATTTCAGATGACAGTCATACTAAAAGGTAATGCAGAAGCCTGTTTTTTATTGCCAACAGGACAATGACAATGGTGTCAATTCAATATGCAGGAGACCTTTCCAAGCTGAAATCTCCTGAGTAGGGTTCCCTTAGGACCAGGGTTGAAGACCTACCAGAGGATCTCTTGGTGGGTCCCAGCCAAGGAGTATTCCCATTTGCCCATTCATGCTTTCATCATGGGCCTATAAAAACCTCTTCTACCTGACACTACCAAAATCAAGAATAGGTCCTGGGTGTCAGGTTCTCTGGTGGGCCCTAGTAGATTCAGTAGACCCTAGTAGCCCCAGGGATGGCGTGGCATGGGGTAGGCATTTCTGCACATTTACTTTGAAGAGGAAATAACCTTTTCATTGTAGCACTGGCTACTTAACACTAGATATACCTTTGTATTGGTACTTAGGAGAGCTGGGTGGTACAAAAGGGTCAGTTCTTGTTTTTACTTTTTCTTCCTACAGGTAAAGATGAAGTCAACACAATCACGTCAGCTATGCAAGTGTACTCCACCTTGACCTGCGTGCAGTTTATCCCTTACACGACTGAAGATGATTATGTCTCTATAACATCTGCCGACGGGTAAGTCTCTGAGAAGAGGGCAACATTGTCTTGCTGTTTATAAACAACAGTGACCAAACGAACACTGAACAAATCTGTCCTCTATCCCCATGTCGGATTCCAGGGTAATATCATGAAGCCAAAATGACTGTAAGATAATTACCTATGCGGCGGGGTCGGCCGCCGCCCCATCGGCTGGGATGCCCGCCGCATGGTCCTTGCTCCAGTGCCAGCGCCATGTTGTACCTAGGGCGCGCCACTTAAAGGCGCAGGCACACTGGCGTGATTGCGCCAGCGCATTTGCACACGTTTTGGCGCGAATTTTGAAAGGTATTTAAGGCCCATTCCGTGTATAGCCCCTTGCCCGTGATAGAACTTGTTTCTAGTGGTTTCCTGAGCCTTGTGCATCTGATCTGTATCTTGCCTGTCTGATTACCCATGTTTGACCCAGCCTGTTCCTGACTATTCTGCATTCTGTATCCTGACCCTTGCCTGCCTACGACAACTCTTCCTGCTTAACCCCTTGATTGACAACCCGGTTTGACCCTTGCCTGCCTGACGATTCTTGATATCTGCCTGCCTCGATCCTGCCAGTCTGACGATTCTCTTGCCTGCTCCATCTCTACCGTGACCGTCGGCCCAAAAGACTCTGCTAACAGCCGTGCCCCTTCGCCAGCCAGAACATCTCACCTTGCACCCCTCGTTAAGTCCAGGTGGCACCCAAGTAAGCTGAGGGCTCCTCCCGAAGCCCAACGGTGGTCACACTACTGGTGAAGCCGAGCCGAGACCAGGGTGCTTGGCATCTGTTCTGGTATCGGGTGCTGGTCGTGACAATGACACATTAGACTCTGTATGTAAGAAAGCAGTAAGATACCTTAAATAGTGCTGGGGATTCTCATTGGTGAATTCGCTTGCATCTATAATTAAGTTTATGTTTAAGTTTCCTATTGGTGAACATTCTGGTTTTTATCAACCTCTATAGAGAACTAGGTGGTGCAGTGGAACTGCTTTAAGGTTGGGTTTAGTGTTGCTTTAAAGGTGATCTAAACCTTCTATAAACTAGTTACCCAGGGGCAGATTAATGGCTGGTGGGCCTTGGGATCAGCCCCGACACATTCAAGTTCTGCCAAGCCTCGCTTCACATTCACCGACACCAAAGAATAAGTTCCTATGGGCTCTGGGTGACCACCTGGATAGGCTTAATGCAGTCTTCGTTCTTTACAGATGTTGATCACAAATGGAGTTATAGATGCAAGACAATTCACCAGTATGATTACTGCACCCAAAAATATAATTACTGATGCAAGAGAATTGACCAATGAGAATGCTGATAACCAGTACTCTGTCAGTCACTGGCTGTTTTCTTCAGTGGTAGATCATCAACCTTTAGCTAACCGGAGCATTAGAAAGCATCTAGTTTTAGACCAGCTTTTAGCCAACTGGAGCATTAGAATGCTTAGAGTTTTAAAACAACTTTTAGCCGCTGCATTAAATGCTCACAGTGGTAGATCAACCTGCAGCCAATCAGAGATTTAGAATGCCCTCTTTATCCAATCAGAGTATTAGAATGCTTACAATGGTATATATTGGTGTGAAATTGCTTTGAAGATCAGTTTATTTACCCCATTTCCTATGTTTGGATTCCAGCTGTTGGTCCTTCATGGGCCGGCAAGGAGGTGGCCAAGTGGTGTCCGTGCAGAAAGGTTACTGTACCTCCGAAGGAACGACCATGCATGAACTCAACCATGCCCTGGGCTTTGTCCATGAACACTCCAGGAGCGATCGGGATGACCATGTTAACATCAAGTATCAGTACATCTCACCAGGTATGGTGTGACATCTTCACCAGAAACTAGGGCCACCATGTTCTATAATGTTCCAGCTGAGTTGTGCTTAGGACAGGGGAATGCATACACTGCCATTGTTTTATGGTATTTCTTGGTATAGACATAGGGGGTTGTTCCTGTGGTATGATAATTAGTACATGGGAATATCTATGAAAGGCTATAAGAAGAATTATGGCCAATGGACTTTGTACAATCAGGGACAATCAAGCAGCAAAGGAAACCCTTATAAAATTAAATAAAAGAAGGTACAGTGACTCTTTGAACGTAATGTTGGCCAGAGTTCATCCAGTAATATATAGCAACCAATCAGTAGGCAGCTTTTGCTGGTCTAGTACCAGTTAAATGAATGAAAACAAACACATATGTTGGACTGTGTTATCAGGGGCGTAACTACAGAGGAAGCAGACCCTGTGGTTGCAGGGGGGCCAGGAGTGTAGGGGGCCCCAGTGAGGCCCTAATTTATGAGCAATTTTAATATATCTTGGTAGGCTAGGCCAGCTTCTCAATATTTTGGGGCCCTAAATTGAATCTGCTGTGGGGCCCCGTAGCATCTAGTTATGCCGCTGTGTGTTATAATATGTGCATAGGCCCAACTCTCCCCAAATAGGGTGATGGCATGACTGGTGGTGGCTCTGGGCGTGATCCAAATAATGTGAAAAAAAACATGGGCAAGTGAGGGTTGACTATAGTTTGTATAGCTTGATATATGGAGGTCAGGGGTGTAACTACAGAGGAAGCAGACCCTGTAGCTGCGGGGGAAGCCCAGAAGGTATAGAGGCACCATGAGGCTTTAATTCATATAGAAGTTAAATAAATATTGGTAAAACAGATCAACCTCTAGACATTTTGGGGACCTGAAAAATTATTTGCTGTAGGGCCCAGTAATATCTAGTTACACCACTGATGGAGGTTGCTGATTTTATATAAAAGGTGATATTTATTATAGGTGACGTTGTCAACTTTAACAAAATGGATACCAACAACCTTGGCACACCATACGACTACCAATCTGTCATGCACTACCCACCGTGAGTATTTGAATTATTCATACATATATATAAGATTATAGAAGGGCTAAAGGACATAATAGATAATAGGTCTCATTTATCAACACTGGGCACATTTGCTGTTGGCAGTAACCCATAACAACCAATCAGGCAGGTGCAGGTAGAATGCAACAATTTAATGGGTTGCCATGGGTAACTGCCCATGGGTAATTTTGCCCAGTGTTGCCTCGATACTAGTGATACTTTCTTGGGGTGCCATCCATATATGAATATATATTAAAGGGGTGGTTCACCTTTAAGTTAACGTTTAGTTTGTCACTGGAAGGTCAATTCTAAGCATCTGTTCAATTGGTCTTTATTGTTTATTTTAAATAGTTTTAGAATTATTAAC
Organism: Xenopus petersii; assembly: GCA_038501925.1. Taxonomy (NCBI): domain Eukaryota; kingdom Metazoa; phylum Chordata; class Amphibia; order Anura; family Pipidae; genus Xenopus; species Xenopus petersii. The sequence goes on along the minus strand of CM076678.1, from coordinate 9,731,901 downwards.
TTTTTTTCTTCTGACTCTTTCTAGCTTTCAAATAGGACATCATCTAAAAACAAATGCTCTGTAAAGCTACACATTTATTGTTATTGATACTTTGTATTACTCTTCTTTCTATTCAGTCCCTCTCCTATTCATATTCCAGTCTCTGATTCAGTTTCATTCATGGTCACTAGGGTCACTTGGACGCTAGCAACCAGATTGCTGAATTTGCAAATTGGAGAGCTGCTGAATAAAAAGCTAAATAATTAAAAAAAAAACAAAAATAATAAAAAAAATTTAACTCAACTTGTCTCAGAATATCCCTCTCTACATCATACTAAGGTGAACCAACCCTTTAAAGATAATATTAAAGATAATACAATACCTCCTCCTGCCCTGGTGTCTATATTATTTACTTCTTGCCTTTATTGCAGGTGGGCTTTCAGTAACACAAGCGGAGAAAACACTATCGTGGCCAAGCCTAATCCCAATGTAACAATGGGACAGGGAAACTCAATGACCAGCTTGGATATTATTAAGATAAATCGACTTTATGAATGTGGTAAGCACTAAACCAAGGGCTGGAACATGTTCTTTGCTTATGACTTATACCCATCCATGTATCTGTCAGGTCACACGTGGTCCAGCCGTGTGTGGGTTTGGTCTGTTTTATGGGACAGAGATATTTTATGGACCAATCTGATGATTACTAACAGTTATTTTCCCTTTCAGATGTCTGTAGTTCTTTCCTCAATGATGCCAGTGGAACGATCAACTCAACCAATTATCCATCCACTTACCCCAATAATGTCAATTGTGTGTGGGTCATCAAGACGCCGTACGATTTGGTAATTAATTTGGTTATTACTTCATATATTTATCTTCTACTCCTGTCTTGGTTCAGCCTAAATCATGGTCTTTTATTGTAGACAAAACATATGTCAGGGACTCTTTATATTGAGGCAAAACAAAATGACAACCCCAGGACATCATAAAAGACCCTACTTGGGCATCATTTGAACATTTAAAAGTGTCAGTTCCCCATTAAATGTTAGTTTAGTGCAACTTCATTATAGTCATATTCTAAGGTGAAGCAGTTCTCCAGTTTGAATTTTCGGCAGCCATCTGGTTTCTAGGGTATAACTGAGCCCCAGCAACCAGGCAATGCTCTGAATGAGAGACTGGGAAATGAACTGAAGAGGGATCGAAACAAATCTAACCAGGAAACAAACCACAGCCTCAAAGGGCATCAGTTTTTTGGTTGCCAGTGTCAGTGACCAGGCCATTTCCAAGAGGCAATATTGTCAGGCAAATGATTAAGAACAATATAACAAATAAAGACCAACTGAAAACAATGTTGCACCTGCAGGTAACCCTGAAGTTTGATGCCTTTGATCTCCAATCTTCCCCAAACTGTACCTCTGACTACGTAAGAGTTTATGATGGGCGCAGCAGAAATTCCCTACTACTGCTAGACCGAACTTGTGGGTCTGAACCTGTTCCTGCTCTGATCGCCTCATCGAGCCTGATGCTAGTGGAGTTTGTCAGTGGAAATAACATAGAAGCAACTGGTTTCAAGGCCTCGTACAGTACAGGTGGGTTGGCATACAGTGCCGATATTGTATTAAATTACATATTATACTGAAGGGATAGTGTATAGGGATGTAGCGAACGTCGGAAAAAAAGTTCGCGAACATATTCGCGAACTTGCGCAAAAATGCGAGCGGTTCGCGAACGGTTCGCGAACCCCATAGACTTCAATGGGAAGGCGAACTTTAACATCTAAAAAAGACATTTCTGGCCAGAAAAATGATTTTAAAGTTGTTTAAAGGGTGCAACGACCTGGACAGTGGCATGCCAGAGGGGGATCAAGGGCAAAAATGTATCTGAAAAATCTGCCTGTGTGTGCTTGGAAGAGATAGTGTAGGGGGAGAGCTGTTAGTGATTTCAGGGACAGATGATAGTAAGTTTGCTGGCTAGTAATCTGCTTGATACTGCTCTGTATTGGAACAAAAAAATAAATAAAAGCAGTCCTTACAAGGACTACTGTTATTGCAGCAGTCAGCAGATGAGATCAGAAGCAGGACAGCTGCCCACTGCAGCTACATACAGAGCACTGCAGTAGAAGGTAGATTACTAGCCAGCAAAGCTACCTAAGCTTAAATGTCCCTCAAACCCCTGCAGACTTCTGTCCCTCCAATAACAGAGCAGTATCAACACGATTACTAGCCAGCAAACTTTCAACTGTCCCTGAAATCACTAACAGGCAGCAGCTCTCTCCCTACACTATCTCTTCAGCACACACAGGCAGAGTGAAAAAACGCTGCAGGGCTTCGGTTTTTATAGGGAAGGGGAGTGGTCCAGGGGAGAGCTTCCTGATTGGCTGCCATGTACCTGCTGGTCTGGGGTGAGAGGGCAAAAAAAAGCGCCAACAATGGCGAACCCAAAATGGCGAACGTCGCGCGACGTTCGCGAACTTCCGGCGAGCGTGAACACCCGATGTTCGCGCGAACAAGTTCGCCGGCGAACAGTTCGCGCCATCTCTAATAGTGTATAAGCTGGTGGCTTCTTAAAGGGTCACTATACCCAAATTAACTATGCTGGCAGTGATATTACTCTGTACTACCAAAGAGCAAACTCAAGGTCGGACTGGGGCGAGTCCGGTGCCCACTGGGGCTGCCAAACTTAGGGCCCCCATCCCAGTCTAGACTAGTCCAGAGGGTACAACCCTCCTCCCCCGCCGCGTGTACCATCTCACTGTTGCCCTTTTGCAGCCGTGATCAGGGGGAGGTCAGGGGGAGCATGATGAGCACCCACAGTTTCCTGAGGGATGCCAGGGAATGGGTCTTGGTCAGAGGGGCCAGGCCTGGACTGAGAATCAAAATAAGCCCTGGAATTTTAGAGGCCCACACAGCCCCCCACCAGTCCAATAAACAGTGACTGTCTATGGCAACTTGCGGCAGCCCCTCTGGCATTTGCCAGAACCCACAGATTGTCAGTCCGGGCCTGAGCGTGGCCCACCAGGTTTTTTTCCTGATGTCCCTTCCATTGATTCCTATGATCCCTTCCTATTGGTTGCAACGTAAAACTCTGTAAGAAGCCCACTCCCCAAAACTCTATTGTGGAAATGGGCTCCTGGGGGTGATTGTGGTTTGATATATTTGCAAGTTGCACGCTATAATTTCTGTTACTGGTCAGTCGTATATCCCTTATATGTGAGGAGGTCATAATCGAGGGGTCACACTAATGTTCTCCCTTTTTATTTCTACCAGTGAAATGTGGCGGCACTTATTTCACCCCATCAAGGCACATCACTTCCCCCGGATACCCCAACGCCTACCCTCCTAATAGCAACTGTTCTTACATCATCACTGCTCCGCCTTCCCATAAGGTAAGGACTTTATACACTCACGCCATGTATCCGTGAATTCTCTTTGCATTAACCATGCATGTAAATGTAATCATCCGATCATCAGCCACAAGTTGGCAGGGCTGTTGGGAGAGGGAGGGCAAGATCACAGTAGGGGCTAGTTTTGTGGTGACAGGAGAGATTGAAATGAGCAGAGAAACATCAGGAGATACATCCTACTTCAGTTACATAGGCTTTAACCAATTCACATTATAATTAGTGTTAATATTATGAAATATAAGCAAATAACACAATAGTGCAAAAATGCTCATAAGAGCACCTCTCAACCAGTTACTTCAGATCTCTCCTTGGTCACACAATGTAAAAGCAGCAGCCTCTGCTGAGACTGACTTCTACTATTCCTTCTTTCTTCTAGGTCTCACTGAGCATGACCAGCTTCTATACAGAATTTAGCTCCACATGCAAATATGATTACCTGTCCGTATACGATGGGAATTCCAGTAATGCTCCCCTCCTGAACACATTCTGCGGACCCCTCTTCTCTCTGTCGGCCACCTCCACTGGTCCCAACATGTTCCTCAGGTTCATCAGTGATAAATCGGTGCAAGTGACCGGCTTTCTGCTGTCATACAGTTTTGGTGAGTATTGAGTAGCAACGTTATGATAAGTCTCTGGCCAACTCAATGTAACATCCAGCCATTTTACTATTCTTAACACAATATTTTCTTTTTAATTTGCAGTTCCTGTATCCTGAAATTCAAGTCACAAAGCAGATCCGATTCCCCCGGTGATTCATTTGTCATTCATATTGAATCCCAAACCTTGCCTTTATTTCCCTAGCTGATCAAGACACATAGAATTATGAAATGTGGTCAGAACATCATATTTCTCTTTAGTAAAGGGATACCATCGTCTGAAATATGTATTTCCTAATATTTCTGTTTTGTTTTTATGGATATCTAATGCAGTGGGGTTTTCCGTTACGCTATAAATTCAGCTTGATAACATAAAGATATCCAGCAGTCATGCAAAAAAGTAGATCTCGCACAAAACAGCAGTCCTGCCCTGCTTTATGGCTGAGATTCTAGCCATCTTTATAACAAAGCATTCAGACCAGTGAACCAAAACAGAATGCTCTGTTATACAGATATCTAGAATCTCAGTTGCCATAAAGCAGGGCAGGACTGCTGCTTACAATGGGGATCAGGTAGGATCTGTGCAGTCACTGGGACAGAATGCTCTGTTATACAGATAGCTAGAATCTCAGCTGCCATAAAGCAGGGCAGGACTGCTGCTTACAATGGGGATCAGATAGGATCTGTGCAGCCACTGGGACAGAATGTTCTGTTATACAGATAGCTAGAATCTCAGCTGCCATAAAGCAGGGCAGGACTGCTGCTTACAATGGGGATCAGATAGGATCTGTGCAGCCACTGGGACAGAATGCTCTGTTATACAGATATCTAGAATCTCAGTTGCCATAAAGCAGGGCAGGACTGCTGCTTACAATGGGGATCAGGTAGGATCTGTGCAGTCACTGAGACAGAATGCTCTGTTATACAGATAGCTAGAATCTCAGCTGCCATAAAGCAGGGCAGGACTGCTGCTTACAATGGGGATCAGATAGGATCTGTGCAGCCACCGGGACAGAATGCTCTGTTATACAGATAGCTAGAATCTCAGCTGCCATAAAGCAGGGCAGGACTGCTGCTTCCAATGGGGATCAGATAGGAAAGAATGCATATAATTATGCTAACAACGCAACTGTAATTATACCTTTTTTATTTAAGTATATCAGTATTTTTCCCCCAAATACACACAAATAGTACAATACTTTACACATTGTTTGAAGGTAATACACAGCCATAAATGTTAAATAATTATTAATAAATGTTAAAGGTGTGAATACATTTTTATTTTACAAAACTGATTCTGTGTTCAAGTTGAATTATATGTAACAGCGTCAATTATGAGGAGCATGGGCCAATTATGAGGAGGTTGGACACGGATGTTGGGGGATCAGGCCTGGCTCTCAGTTCGGTGTTCCAATTTATCCTACAGGGGTTCAGGTCAGGGCTCTGTACCCTGTTATGTACTAGGGTTGCCACCTTTGACTTCCGCAAAAACCGAACAAGGGAGGATGATGGCATCAGGCGTGGAGTGGTGACATATGGGGTGGGGTTATGACATTTAGGGGTTTATTTGTGCCTCACGTGGGTACGGTTTTGACATCAGAGGTGGTTATTGGCCAGATTATTGTTTGTAAACCCTTACAGGCAGTTCAAACAGCCCTAAGAAAAATCAACCTGCTCCAGTCAAAACTTACCAGGTGGCAACTGTAAATAACACATGGGGTTATTTAGAAGGCTTTGGATCTCTATGGGACAAAATGCTTAATACTGACCCCCTACACACTTTAAATTGCAATCCCGAGTGCTCTTGCGCCTTTTCTCGCCGGGTGGTGATTGGTTTAAAATGTGCCAGTAAAAAGCAAACAATTCTCTCCCTGAATCAGTGGTACAGACTGATAGATTAGATAGCTTTAAAGGAGAAGGAAAGGCTAAAACTAAGTAAGCTTTATCAGAAAGGTCTATATAAATACACCAGTAAACCCTCAAAGTAATGCTGCTCTGAGTCCTCTGTCAAAAGAAACACAGCATTTCTTTCCTTCAATTGTGTACTCATGGGCTTCTGTATCAGACTTCCTGTTTTCATCTTAAACCTCTAGGGCTTGAGCATGCTCAGTTTGCTCCTCTTTCCCTCTCCTCCTCCCTTTTCCCTCTCCCTCCTCCGCTCCCTGGTGTAATCTGTCCCCAGAGCTGTGAGTGAGCAGGGAGCGACTCAGACAGGAAGTGATGTCACATCAAGCTAATATGGCAGCTGCTATCCTAAACAAACAGAGAGAGATTCTAGAGCCTTTTAATTGGGTATCGTAAAGCATTCTTTGGAATAAATATAGTGTTATAGCTTGCACTATTGTGGTTATTCTATTGGCAATACACTGCTTCAGTAGCTTTCCTTCACCTTCAAGAAGGGGTTGGATGGTGTTTAGCAAGTGAGGGAATACAGGGTTATGGAATATAACTCATAGTACAAGTTGTTCCAGGGACTGGTCCCATTGCATCTTGGAGTCAGGAAGGAATTTTGGAGAGGCTTCAGATGGGTTGTTTTTTTTTTTTTGCCTTGCTCTGGATCAACTAGCAATTGGGCATAATTATATAGACTTAAAGGGAACCCGTCACGGAAAAAAAATATCCAAAATCCTATTTTATCACATTAGTCAAGCAAAATTAACTTTATTTACACTATATCAATTATTTGAATCTTGTTTCCTTCAGTCTGGGAATTCATAATAATAACAAGCAGGCAGAAGCCATATTGTGGACACAAGCCTTGTATCATCTGAGAATCTTGTTTGTGCAGCAGAATGGGGGACCTGATGTCCATCCCCATGTACTGGTTACACAATTAAATGGTGAAGAGAACGGGGGAATGTGGGGAGAGCAGTGACATCTAGGAAGTGCTGAATGGAAAGTGAAAGTAATTAAAACAATATTTAATTGACAGCTGAGATTGTTAAACAACTATGAATGCTTTAATAAAAAATAGAAATTAGATTTCATGTTTAATTTGAAAATGACTTTTAAAATTAGCCAAGGGTTTTCATCTGGAGGGGTTGGACTTGATGGACTTTGTTTTTTTTCCAACCCGATTTAACTATGTAACTATGTAAGAGGCACTTCTGAAGTAGCCCAAAAATATACCACCCAACTGTCCCGTTTTTAGAGGGACAGTCCCTCGTTTGTACTGGAAAGTCTCGTTTTTCTCTGCACTGAACAGCCAGAAAAAGAAACAATGTTTCTAACTTAATTGTCTTTTGGCAGAGAGCCCAGAACAGCCACAGCTGTAGATAAGATACTTTTGTAACAACTTCGAGATAAGCAAATAAGTAATTGTAACAATATAAGATAACAGGTCCCTTGGGAGAAGTGAGAATCACAGCTTAAAGGGCAATTCACCTTCATTAGCAAAACTGTAATAACTGAAAAAAAAACACAGAAATATGTTCAAAGTTTCATAACCTGCCAAATTTTGTAAAACGAACATGATAATTAAGGGGGGTGGCCAAAAATTTCAACTTTTTTGTCCCTCTTTTATTTCCAAAATGTTGGGAGGTATGCTATTAAATAACACAATATATGCAGTAAAAAAACTCTTTTTCCATGAAGCAAAATGGGACAGATTTGCCCCGTTACCATGGCAATTACTACAGAGGGAGGTCGGAAGGAGGAATAGTTGCCCCATTCCTGAACCAGCAAGTGTATTTTTTATAGTTGTAATTAGGGATGTACCGAATCCAGGATTCGTTTTGGTATTCGGCCAAGAGTCGGCCATTTTCAGCAGAATTCGGCCAAATCCTTGTGACTGGCCAAACCGAATCCGAATCCATAAAATCATGTGACTTTTCGTCACAAAACAAGGAAGTAAAAAAATGTTTCCCTCCACCTCGCTGATTTGCATATGCAAATTAGGGTTCGGTTTCGGTTCGGTATTCGGCTGAATCTTTCACAAAGGATTCGGGGGTTCGACCGAATCTGAAAAAGTGGATTCGGTGCATCCCTAGTTGTAATATTGGTGTGTAGGTGCATCTCAGGTCATTTTGTCTGGTCATGTGCTTTCAGAAAGAGCCAGCACTTTAGCTTTCAACTGCTTTCTGGCAGGCTGTCGTTTCTCCTAATCAATGTAACTGAATGTGTCGCAGTGGGACCGGGATTTTACTATTGAGTGCTGTTCTTAGATCTACCAGGCAGCTGTTATCTTGTGTTAGGGAGCTGTTATCTGATTACCTTCCCATTGTTCTTTTGTTTGGCTGCTGGGGGGAGGGAGGGGTGATATCACTTCAACTTGCAGTACAGCAGTAAAGAGTGATTGAAGTTTATCAGAGCACACGTCACATGACTGGGGGCAACTGGGAAACTGACTATATGTCTAGCCCCATGTCAGATTTCAAAATTCTTTTTTTCCCCATGACAGTATCCCTTTAAAGGTGAACCACTCTTATCACACAGCCCTGGTCACACACAGCACAGCTGCATTAGAGATCTCCATTTATCTGCCTCCCGATGGCCCCAACACTATATAATGGTACAGCCCGGCACTGCTCTCCCTCCTGCCCCGGTTATGCGCCGCTCTTTCAAACCCATAAGTCTTTCACGCGCTGCAGATTCCGGCTACATAGTTAGCCCCGCCCCCAACCCATCCTCACTGTAAAGCTCGGCTCCTCCCGCATTCTGTCATGTGATTCCTGTGCAGTCAGTTCCTTTCCCAGCGCTACAAAGTAACATCCCCAGCACTGAGACAGGACGGTAACCGGTTCCGCTCTTCTAATCGGCCGGGTGATGATGTGGCGCTGAGCTTGCCTGGCTGCTCCGTTGCTCGTTGAGGAGACTCGGCGTTATGGAGTCGGACCCGCTACTCGGTGCTCTGGATAAAAGTTGGAGCGTCAATCCGAGTTTCGGGTCAAGGGATGGAATTGCGAATACCCGGAGCGGCTCCTACTCCTCCACCGGCTCCTCTGGGGCAGCGTCACTGCAGGGGGGATCCTCGCACGAGCATCGGCATGGGGGTGAGCTTTGTGCTGCTACTGGAGCTCTGTTGCTGGGCTACAACTTCCACCAGCTCCTCACTAGACTTTGTGGACAGGCAGCGGGGTTTGTACAGGGCCCCAGAATGGCAAGGGCCCCACAATGAGAAGGGCCCCACAATGAGAAGGGCCCCACAATGAGAAGGGCCCCAGAATGAGAGGGACCCCAGGGAGTCAAAACATAGCTAAAATGAAGGGTGATGGGGGGGGGGGGTAGTAGGTGCCAGGAATTGGGTTCAAGAACAAGTATCCTACACAGGGGTGTAACTACAGAGGAAGCAGACCCTGTGGCTGCTGGGAGGGCCCAGGAGGTATAGGGGTCCCATGAGACCCTAATTCATATACAATTGCAATAAATATTGGTAAAAAAGCTCAACCGCTAGATGTTTTGGGGGCCTGAAAAATAATTTGCTGTGGGGCCCAGTAATATCTCGTTACACCACTGATCCTACATCTGATCTGTGTCTTTTTTTTTTTTAAACAAATGTGGCCCTTTTCTTTCTGACCAGGGGCCGCTTTTTAGCATCCAGTCTTGGATTTTAGGGAGCCAGTGTTTACAAACCCCTTGCAGACCGTTATATTTTGCTGGACCCCAGGGCTGCCATCAGGGGGGCACAGGGAGTACAATTGTACCAGGCCCCCCTTGGCAGTGCTAAAGCTGTGCCGTCTCTTCGTAAGTCCCCTTGAGCAAAACCGAAGTCCCGAACTCACGCGGCTCAAGTGACGAAAACAGCCGAACTTGAAGTCCTGAAGCCACAAGTTCTGTTCTACTGAACACCAATGTGTGTGTTTTTTTTGTTTGTTTTTTTTGAAAGCCCTAGCCACTTGTGTATTATGTTAATATTATGTTAATACTTTACAGGCCCCTGCCACCAATTTTTTTTTAAAAAATATTCTCTGGGGCCCCAATGTTTTTTTTTTTTTTTTTTTTAACTTTTATTTTAACTTATGGGGGGCCCTGACCAACAATGATTTTTAGAAAAAACTTTTATGGGGTCCCTGGAGCTAAAGATTTTTTTTTTAAACTTATAGGTTGCCCTGACCTTTTATAACTTGTGTGTGAGGGGGTGTTTACCATTTTCAGTGCTGATGTCTGTGTGGTCTTTTAACTGTGGGGTGGCGGGGGGATCTGGGGTGGGGGCGGGATCTGGGGTGGGGCGGGGCCCAGGGGGCCCCAAACATTTTGTTCAGCAGGGCCCTGGGATTTCTAATGGCGGGCCTGCTGGACCCCACAGCAAATTATTTTTCAGGAGCCCAAAATGACGAGATTTTACCAATATTTACTGCAATTGTATATGAATTAGGGTCTCATGGGGCCTCTTTACCTCCTGCCCCCCCCCTCTGCGGCCTCTGTAGTTACACCCCTGCTTGCAGCCATGCAGTTGGGCAGCTTTAAACTAGGGTTGCTACCTTTTCTGGAAAAAAAATACCGGCCTTCCTATATTCTTGCCATTTTTTCCTATTAATAACATTGGCGTCAAGCATCATTTTTACCGGCCAGGCCAGGTGGCAACCCTAGATGCACCGAGTCCACTATTTTGGATTCGGTCAAGCCCCCGAATCCTTCACGAAAGTTTCCGTCTAATACCGAACCAGATCCGAATCCTAATTTGAATATGCAAATTAGGGGTGGTAAGGGGAAAACATTTTTTTACTTCCTTGTTTTGTGACAGTCACGTGACTTCCCTCCCCACCCTTAATATGCAAATTAGGATTCGGTTCGGCCGGACAGAACGATTCGACCAAATCCGAATCCTGCTGAAAAAGGCAGAATCCTGGACGAATCCTGGATTCGGTGCATCCCTACTTTAAATAGTAGTGATGTGCCAGGCAGGAACCCATATCTCTTTGCCCCTTGATTTTGGGTCACAAAAGAGCAGTACAGTGGGGCCTGAATAAAATGCCATTCTGGGATTCCCTGAGCCTCCCCCCCAGAGAACCAACCATGCTGTATGAAAATGCAGCTGTCATCTGGTTACTATGTTCTGATGCTAGCAACCAGGCAGTAGATTTAAAGGGAAAGTTCAACTTTAAATGAATTATTTTATGGATCAACCTGTATATTAGCCATTTTAAAAATTCTTTATTATTTATGGTTTTTGAATCTTTAGCCTCCCTGTTCTAGCCTGCAGTTAAAAATGTTCTCTGGTTGTCAGGGTCACTGACCTCCGCAACAAAACACTAATCTAGACTCTGTATGCATCTATTATCTGGTTACCGGCATCAGTGTCTGTCCAAGGCAAAATAGACATGCATGCGCTTAGCAAACAAAATGTAAGGGTAAGTACAAATTGTTTCTGAATATCAATGGCTACATTATACTAAATTGTAAATAAAAAGATGACCTCTCTTTAAAAAAGCTACTTTCTGTGTGTAGCCATAGCCCAGAATGACCCTGAATGTTAGAGGATCTCCAGGCAAAGCTGCTACAACAGCGACGTTATTGAGCGGCCTTTCTGTGCTTCGGGCTTTGGCAGGGAACTGCTGCCTGGTGTTTGTTACTTGAACTGGTGATTATGGGGGGAGGCTTGTTGGAAATCGGACAAAAGGATTCATCACAAGATTCGGTCAAATTGTTTCCTTTTTCGCAAATACATTGATGATCAATTAACCAGTAAAGGGGCTGAAGGAATCTTCCATCCAAAAACTCTCAGCAGAGCTGTAGGCCGTTGCTGCACACAGGACAGTATGGAGGCAGTAATGCTATCGGCATGGCCCAACCTGCTACCTGATTATTATTGCAGTTCAACACCCCCCCCCCTTCTCCCCCAAGGTTTAAGGCTGTTGCCCTTGGTGTCACCACCAATGACAGCCCTGGTTTTGACTCGTTAATGAAGTTTTAACTATTTAAAAAGATGTTTAAATCCAGTATCACATTTCTTATGTTTCCAGCTGCTGACTCAGAAGATCTTCATGTGAAACAGGCAGTTGTTTTTATTGAAGATGCCATACAGGTGAGTTCTGGTAGTAATTGGGTTCACATAGCATGTGTATGCAGCAGAATCTGGGGAGATGCAAGGATTACCCCAATGTTTCTGTAATCTTGTTATGAGCTAAGGGGGCCCAGCCTGAAGGTCTGGAGATTTGGGATGAGTGCTTATTTGTACCCTGGGTACCCCTGGAACTATAGCAGGGTGACTGTTACCCCAATGTTTCTATATATCTGTAACCTTGTTATGAGCTAAGGAGGCCCAGTCTGAAGGCCAGTTAGGGGGAGATTTGGGGTGAGTGCTTATTTGTACCCTGGGTACCCCTGGAACTATATCAGGGTGACTGTTACCCCAAAGTTTCTATATATCTGTAACCTTGTTATGAGCTAAGGGGGCCCAGTCTGAAGGTCAGTTAGGGGGAGATTTGGGGTGAGTGCTTATTTGTGATCTGGGTACACCTGGAACTATATCAGGGTGACTGTTACCCCAATGTTTCTATATATCTGTAACCTTGTTATGAGCTAAGGGGGCCCAGTCTGAAGGTCAGTTAGGGGGAGATTTGGGGTGAGTGCTTATTTGTACCCTGGGTACCCCTGGAACTATATCAGGGTGACTGTTACCCCAATGTTTCTATATATCTGTAACCTTGTTATGAGCTAAGGGGGCCCAGTCTGAAGGCCAGTTAGGGGAAGATTTGGGGTGAGTGCTTATTTGTGACCTGGGTACACCTGGAACTATAGCAGGGTGACTGTTACCCCAATGTTTCTATATATCTGTAACCTTGTTATGAGCTAAGGGGGCCCAGTCTGAAGGCCAGTTAGGGGAAGATTTGGGGTGAGTGCTTATTTGTGCCCTGGGTACCCCTGGAACTATAGCAGGGTGACTGTTACCCCAATGTTTCTAGTTTCTGTCCTCTGTCCCTTGTATATGAAGGTTATACATTTTTACTTCCCATTCCAGTATCGCTCTATAGACCATCGTGTAGACCCAACTTCTCTACAGCTGTACCGCTGGTATTACTCTGATATCTGCCAGTGGTAAGTGTCTGATTTTTATCTAACTTTACAGTGCATTTCTCTGTTGATTGGAGTCGTTGAACCCCAGAAAATAATTTTACTTTACTTGCCCTTTAAGTAAATGTACCCCCAAACTAATTTACTAGTAGTAGTAACTTTATCTTTTCATAATGGTATCCCTTTAAAGGGGCAGCTTACACCTTAAATCACCATTGCTGATTGCATATGTTGAACTTAAATTCTGCCTAATGTTTTAATGAAAAATGTTCTTTACTATTTTTTGCAATTCTTTTATAATCCAGGCAGTTTATTCAGAACTCCCTATCTGCCTCTGAACACACTTCCTTATCTAAGCAGCTCATTATTGGGGGCTTCTCAGTGGACTGGTAATTAGTTTTATTAGCTCTTTCTGGATCAGGAAGTGCTAAAGTGAAACATATTTATCCCCTCTTGGTGTGCTGTTCTGTACAGCTTTTTTCAGAATATGTATGACACCTCCCCTCCCACTCATGTGGATAGCTGCTGCAAAGAAGAAACCGTTTGTGCACAATAATAGATATTAACATCCATTTTTCCTTTCCTTTTCAGGATTCTAAACGCAGCAATTTTTGTCAATATGGCGCTGGCCTTTATAGAGAAGCCTTCCTCTCTTTCTGCCACCTCAGACGTACGTTATCGCGGGGTTACTTGGGAGCCACCATGTGGTTTGACTGAGGGCATCGAGTTCCTGACTTTCCTCATATTTATTGCTGATGTGTCTGTTAAGGTAAATATTACATTCCCGCTGCTGTCCGAATGCACCTGCTTGGTTATAGCACCTGAGTACTGATACAACTACACATGTATCCAAAGCAATTGTTGCCTGCATGTTTTTCCTCGTTATAAGGGTTGTTCACCTTTAAATTAACTTTTTGTATGATGTAGAGAGTGGTATCCTGAGACAATTTGCCTTTGGTTATCCTTTTTTTATTATCTGTGTTTTTTGAGTTATAGAGCTTTTTATCCAGCAGCTCTTCAGTTTGCAAATTCAGTTGCTTGGGCCCAAATTCCCCTAGCAACCATGCATTGATTTGAATAAGAGACTGGAATAGGAGAGGGACTGAATAGAAGGATTAGTAATCACAAGTGGCAATAACAATACATGTGTAGTAGAGATGTGCGGCCGACCCGAGGCCCGCGGGGCGGGCGGGTTCAGGCCACCCCTGGACAAAATGCAAGGTGTGGATCGAGCTCTTCTCCTGCTCTCCCTGCCCGTAACCTAGTACTGCCGGCTTCCGGTGCCGGAATTTATAGACTTCCGGGCCCTGGTCAGATGCGGGTAGGGATCGGGCGGGTTAGGGTCGGGTGCGGGTTGAGAAATTCTCGACCCGCACATCACTAATGTGTAGCCTTACAGAGTATTTGTTTTTTAGATGGGGACAGTGACCCCCCATTTGAAAGCGAAGAGGCAAAAGTCTAAAGCAAATGGCCTCAAAGATTATAAAATATAATAATAAATAATGAAGACCAATTACAAAGTTGCTAGGAATTGAACATTCTATAACATACTAAAAGTTACCTCAAAGTTTTGCCACCCCTTTAACTATACAAAATAAGCAATTTAGGTTTACATTGTTGCGGTATACATAGCCAGGTTGCTTCTATGATATAGGGTGGAGTATACCAAGTATTTCCTTGGGACAGGACTGAGGTTCTGAGCCACTACTACCATAATGTGATTCGCTGAGGAAGATGGACTTAGGATACTGTGGGCCTAGTTGTGGTATTCTGTTTTAACCTCAACTCCTTGTAAACCTTTGACTTGCCACTTTTACGTACAAAGTCACACAGGCTAAAAGACAAAATATTCCCCTGAACATTGCAGGTCTCTCTCACATAAAGTAAAACTGTGTCACAGAACAGGCTTTTATATGAGGCATTTTGCTCACACACAAACCAAGGGCACGCATACTTGCTAGGTTATATCGGCCAATGAGCAGGCAGAGCAGTATATTTTCCTCCTTTACATCCTGTTACAGTCAGGACCTGCATATTTTTTTTTCTGTCAGGTGTTCAGTGAGCGACACACACACCATCACAAAATGGTGGCTCGAAGTAAAAGATGTGAAATAAGAAGGGAAATAAGACTTACGTACAGTGCCGTAGAACACTTATTAGGATTTAAAGTAGCTGCTGGTTAAGTTTACATTCAGAATGTATAGTTCTCCTTTAATAGATGAGAAAATGTAATAACAAGTTTCTTTTGTCAAGTTTCTGCCTTGTAAATTCACTCCGTTTACTTCCTGTAACTTTGTGTTCCAACTCAGCTGACTTGAGTGTTTTCACTCCCCGGGACATAGTATTATTACAACCTTCAGGCTGCCAAAAGTTCGCCAAACTGTGTAAATAATGTGTTTTTTGTTGGCTACTGTATTTTGATGCCTTACATTTTTATAGACTGAAAAACATGTCTGGTACATATTTTCCTACTAGAGCTTCATTTTTATGAGATACAGGCATTGGTATAGCAAACAAGCCTCCTGCCCTGCTTGTAGACAGTTGGAAGCTTAAAAACTGTGAACATTTCTAGTAATGTGCCATATATTCTCCTCTTGACTTTACTGACAGCACCAGCAGTATGATAGCATCTGAGAAGGGATGGTGCCTATAGTAACAGTGGATAATAGTCTCTGGGAAGGGAGTGTGACTGTGGGATAGCAGGTATAGTAGGGAGAGATGGTGTCTATAGTAACAGTGGATAATAGTCTCTGGGAAGGGAGTGTAACTGTGGGATAGCAGGTATAGTAGGGAGAGATGGTGTCTATAGTAACAGTGGATAATAGTCTCTGGGAAGGGAGTGTAACTGTGGGATAGCAGGTATAGTAGGGAGAGATGGTGCCTATAGTAACAGTGGATAATAGTCTCTGGGAAGGGAGTGTGACTGTGGGATAGCAGGTATAGTAGGGAGAGATGGTGTCTATAGTAACAGTGGATAATAGTCTCTGGGAAGGGAGTGTAACTGTGGGATAGCAGGTATAGTAGGGAGAGATGGTGCCTATAGTAACAGTGGATAATAGTCTCTGGGAAGGGAGTGTGACTGTGGGATAGCAGGTATAGTAGGGAGAGATGGTGTCTATAGTAACAGTGGATAATAGTCTCTGGGAAGGGAGTGTAACTGTGGGATAGCAGGTATAGTAGGGAGAGATGGTGCCTATAGTAACAGTGGATAATAGTCTCTGGGAAGGGAGTGTGACTGTGGGATAGCAGGTATAGTAGGGGGAGATGGTGTCTATAGCAACAGTGGATAATAGTCTCTGGGAAGGGAGTGTGACTGTGGGATAGCAGGTATAGTAGGGAGAGATGGTGCCTATAGTAACAGTGGATAATAGTCTCTGGGAAGGGAGTGTGACTGTGGGATAGCAGGTATAGTAGGGAGAGATGGTGCCTATAGTAACAGTGTGATAATAGTCTCTGGGAAGGGAGTGTGGTTGTGGGATAGCAGGTATAGTAGGGAGAGATGGTGCCTATAGTAACAGTGGGATAATAGTCTCTGGGAATGGAGTGTGGTTGTGGGATAGCAGGTATAGTAGGGAGAGATGGTGCCTAAAGTAACCGTGGATAATAGTCTCTGCGAAGGGAGTGTGACTGTGGGATAGTAGGGAGAGATGGTGCCTATAGTAACAGTGGATAATAGTCTCTGGGAAGGGAGTGTGGCTGTGGGATAGCAGGTATAGTAGGGAGAGATGGTGTCTATAGTAACAGTGGGATAATAGTCTCTGGGAAGGGAGTGTGACTGTGGGATAGCAGGTATAGTAGGGAGAGATGGTGTCTATAGTAACAGTGGATAATAGTCTCTGGGAAGGGAGTGTGGCTGTGCGATAGCAGGTATAGTAGGGAGAGATGGTGTCTATAGTAACAGTGGATAATAGTCTCTGGGAAGGGAGTGTGACTGTGGGATAGCAGGTATAGTAGGGAGAGATGGTGCCTATAGTAACAGTGGATAATAGTCTCTGGGAAGGGAGTGTGACTGTGGGATAGCAGGTATAGTAGGGAGAGATGGTGTCTATAGTAACAGTGTGATAATAGTCTCTGGGAAGGGAGTGTGGTTGTGGGATAGCAGGTATAGTAGGGAGAGATGGTGCCTATAGTAACAGTGGGATAATAGTCTCTGGGAATGGAGTGTGGTTGTGGGATAGCAGGTATAGTAGGGAGAGATGGTGCCTAAAGTAACCGTGGATAATAGTCTCTGCGAAGGGAGTGTGACTGTGGGATAGTAGGGAGAGATGGTGCCTATAGTAACAGTGGATAATAGTCTCTGGGAAGGGAGTGTGGCTGTGGGATAGCAGGTATAGTAGGGAGAGATGGTGTCTATAGTAACAGTGGATAATAGTCTCTGGGAAGGGAGTGTGGCTGTGCGATAGCAGGTATAGTAGGGAGAGATGGTGTCTATAGTAACAGTGGGGATAATAGTCTCTGGGAAGGGAGTGTGACTGTGGGATTACAGGTATAGTAGGGAGAGATGGTGCCTATAGTAACAGTGGATAATAGTCTCTGGGAAGGGAGTGTGACTGTGGGATAGCAGGTATAGTAGGGAGAGCTGGTGCCTATAGTAACAGTGGGATAATAGTCTCTGGGAAGGGAGTGTGACTGTGGGATAGCAGGTATAGTAGGGAGAGATGGTGTCTATAGTAACAGTGGGATAATAGTCTCTGGGAAGGGAGTGTGACTGTGGGATAGCAGGTATAGTAGGGAGAGATGGTGTCTATAGTAACAGTGGATAATAGTCTCTGGGAAGGGAGTGTGGCTGTGCGATAGCAGGTATAGTAGGGAGAGATGGTGTCTATAGTAACAGTGG